>APFE030247468.1:0-48368 GCA_000404065.3 Pinus taeda | reverse complement strand
CATCAAAAAATACTAACTCAAATTTTCTAAGGAAGGGTTTGAAAATGGAATTCATCAAACCTTGAAATGTAGAAGGTGCATTGGTAAGGCCAAAATGCATGACCAATAATTCATAATGACCCTCATGAGTTCTAAACGTTGTTTCCGGAATGTCTTTAGTCTTCATTATGATTTTATGATATCTTGAACGAAGATCTAACTTGGTGAAGTAAATTGATCCATGCAATTCATCTAGTAATTCATCAACGACAGGAATGGGAAACTTATCATTCATAGTGAGCTTGTTGAGCTCCCTATAATTCGGAAACATGGACCATGATTCATCCTTCTTGTGCACCAATACTACTCAAGCAGAAAAAGTACTTTGACTAGGTTGAATTATACCAACATCTAGAATTTCTGCAACCATACGTTCAATTTCACTCTTTTGGGCATAAGGATATCTTTATGGCCTGGTGTTTGGAGGAACACTTCCTTGAATCGGATGAATAGCATGATCATGATCACGAATAAGTGGGAGACCTTTGGGAATCTCAAATACCTTGGAATGATTGTCCAAGACTTTTTGGAGATTAGGACAAATAGATGATTTCAATGTGGAAACATCTAGCGAACATAATTGAGAAATTGCACCTCTTTGTTCCTTTTTTAGAAGCTTTGTGATACTGCTAGAGCTGATTATCTTTCACGGTTTCCCTGCAATACCCCTTAATTCAACTTCCTTTCCTTCCGTAAAAAATTTCATGAAACGTTCTTGACAATTAAAAGTTATTTTACCCAAGGATTGTAGCCATTAGACTCCTAGTACAACATTAGCACCTCCCATTGGAATGGAAAGCATTGGGCTAGTCAATACATATTCTCGCATGGATAGCTTGATATTATGGCACTTTCCAGAGTAATTTATTGTTCCTCCATTTGCAACCATCACTTGACACTGTGGTGCTAGATATAGGAAGCAATTCAATTATTTTTCTACCTTACAATGAATAAAATTGTGACTACTTCCTGAATCAATCAACATTATTACCTTTTTCTTCTTGATTTGTCCTTCTATCTTGATGATTTGAGGAGTGGTAATTCCCGACAATGCATTGCAAGATATGGTCGGATTCATTTCTTCTTTATCTAGGCTTTGTTCCTGGAGTATATCCTCTTCTTTTGACATTTCTTTCTCCTTTTCTTCTTCCTCTTTACAATCTAGGTAGAATAATTTCTTCTTAGCACACTTATGACCTTTAGTGTATTTGCTATCACAACTATAAAAAATCCCTTTTGCTCTTTTTTCTTCCAATTGTGTTGGTGTCAACCTTATAAGTTGTGGAAGACTAGGGGCAACAACACTTCCATCTTTATAGTTGTCAGTGGTATGCTTCCTGGTTGCCATAATTTTTCTTTCCATTTTTCTTGCTAAGTTGAATGCCTTCTCTAATGAATCAAGTTCCCAAAGGCAAAAATCATGTTGGATATTATCCTTTAAAGTCCCTATGAACACATCAATCCTATGCTCCTCTGGAATATTTTTTCCCCTTATGTTCAATTTTTGGAACTCCTCAATGTGCTCCATTATTGAACCCTTTTGTTTGAGACTTATCAATTGGCTAAAAAAGTGTTTCTTTTTGTATGCTCATGATGTGCTGTCAATTCTTCCATAAAAATTGCCCAAGTGATAATTTGTATACGAGAGCAAAGCCATTGATACCACACAAAGTGATTTGGTTCCAAATATAAAGTTACAATATGTACCTTTTGTGTGTTTTTCACATTACTGAGATCGAAAAATTCTGTAATATCCATGTTGCTGGATCCTTGCCATCAAACTTCCTCATATCGATTTTTGGAATATGGTGGGTCTTTGATCCGGCATTAGAGCCTATGGAATCATGATTAACATTTCTTTTCTTCTCATCATGAGTTTCCCTTACTACCCTTTCACCATTAGTGACCATTTCTTGTAGCAACATATTCATATTTATCTTCAATTCTTCCATCTTATCATCCATGCCATCCATTTTAGCATACATGCCATTCAACTTAGCTTCCATGCCATCCATCTTAGCTTCTACGCCTTTCTTTAAACAATCCATTTTAGTTTCTACACCTTACTTTAAACCATCCATCTTAGCTTCTACATCTTTCATCTTAGATTCTATTACTTTTTGTGCAAGTGACACTTGTTGCACTTGGTCTCGTAATTTTGATATATCATGTTGCATTTTTTCCTCTTCTTCAGAGTCACAGAGGCTTTAGGATGCCTTACTAGGTGTTTGCATTTTCTTTTTCCTCGGGCATCATTTACCGATACTTAAGCTTTTCTATACCTTTGAATTCCTTCAAATTATTTTTTCAAACCAAGCTTATGCAAAAATTTAAAAAAAACTACACACCTTTTTTCACTTTGTAGGAGCTTGATATTGAATTTGATGTATCTCTATAATTTTGGATCATCCAGTTCTGAAATTGCAACCTATATTAGCCCTTTGCATCCTATTTCCAATGCCACCAGCCTTATTGAAATTATATTCTCCAAGAAAGAGTTATGCACAATCTCCCAAGATGACATGATTATAGACCTTTCCAGTAGAGCGAACTTGTATGAAGTACGACGTATCATTTTCTCAACCTTCGGCACTGAACAATATATACAAGAAACTAAAGTCCGTCCTCTTTCTGTACCTTCTTACAAAAATTCAATCTGATGCTCAGAGAGAAAGTTATGACAATTTTCCCCAAGTCACCTGTTTGGAATGTAATCTAGGAGTGTGCAAAAATACCAACTTCCTTAGATCATATCTCTGCAAATATAGCATGAACAGCTCTGAAATTCAGACTCGAGGTTTAGTGCGACTTTTTCTAAAACACCTCCTTTTTATATATAGGAGTATAAGGGGTCATAATATAATTAGAGCTGACATAACAATAATAATGTAAGGGCATAATAATAACAATAGTGGGCTTCTATGGGGCACAATAGTAACAATATGGGCACTACATGAGTACATCAATATAATAAGGGGTTGTACTAATAACAATAAGGGGTAATCACTAGTATTATAGGGACCTAACTCAAACTAACGTAAAGAAATTTGTTGAGAAGTGCAGAATCTGTCAGCATTCTAAAGGTAGAAACGAAAATACAGGATTGTAGCAGTCATTGCCAATACCAGACCGACCATGGGATGCAATTAGTATGGACTTTGTTTTGGGCTTACCTAGAACTCAAAGAGGGAATGATTCCATTTATGTTGTGCTAGATATATTTTCCAAAATGGCACATTTCATTGCATGTAAAAAGACTAGTGATGCAAGACATATTGCTAATCTATTTTTTTTAGAGGTTGTAAGGTTACATGGATTTCTTGTAAGTATTGTGTCTAATAGGGATGTAAGGTTTGTTGGGAATTTCTGGAGAAATATTTGGAAGAAACTACGTGCCAAACTTAGTTTCAGTTTAGCATACCATTGTCAAATAGATGGATAGAATGAAGTGGTAAATAGAAGCTTGGGAAACATATTGAAAAGTTTAGTGTATAACAATCGTAAGTAGTGGGATTTAACACTTGCTCAAGCTGTGTTTTATTATAATGACACTCCAAGCCAAAGTACTGGGATGAGTCCATTTCAGATTGTTTTTGGAATGAATCCAAGAGGTGAGTGTGAACTTAGAAATCTGAGTAAACATGAGACAAGAAGTGAAAAAGCTAAAGAGTTTGCAGAGCAGATGCAGAGACTACAAGAAGATGTCAAAGACAGATTGTAGGAAAAAAGTGGAAAATACAAACAGAGAGCTGATAAGAGGAGAGAAAACGAATTCCAAGTGGGAGATCTAGGGATGGTATACTTGAGAAGAGAAAGATTTCTTGTTGGGACTTATAATAAACGAAAGACGAAAAAGATAGGACCATGTAGAATTGTGAGAAAGTTTTCAACTAATCCTTATGAAATTGAATTTTCCAAAAGGGATTGGAATATTACCTATCTTCAATGTTGCAGATTTGTATCCATACAAGGAGACAAAGTTGAAGCTACAAAAGGAACCTGCGGGAGATGAAGTTCAAACTTTAAATTGGGAAGAACAAATGCCAAAGATAGTCAACAAAGAGGTGGAAGTTGTTTTGGAGAAAAGAGTATCCAAAAGAGCCAAAGGACAGTTTTATTTTCAATATCTAGTTAAATGGAAGGGACATCTAGTGGAGGATGCTAGTTGGATAAGAACAGAAGAATTACAGAAGTATGGAGTAAATCCTTAAAGTTTGACAAAGGATTGTTTTCTTCCCCGAGAATCTGATGCAGGAGCATCCAGACTTAGCCAATAATGTGATTGTATGTTCACATGTTGTGCCCAACAAGAGATGAATTTCATTGACCCAAGTGGTCAAAAATAAATCTTAGTAGAGAGGGTTGGATCTCTTGAATTTATCTTTCCTTTAATTATTGTAATAATTAGAATATTGTATTATTTTTAGAATAGGCGATAAGTTTTTAGTAAATATGTTTATCAGAGCTTGAGAATAGGGATTTAAAGGTTGAGTTGATAGAAATAGAGATTGAGTTGTCAATGCAATTAGGATAGGATTTGATTCATAAAAGAGGAAATAATGTAATGATAGAGAGATTAGATGATTGAGAATAGAGTGAGTAAGCAAGAGATTGAGTGAGAGATAGGGTTTGAGATTGAAACAGAAGTCAAACACATTGTTGTAATCGAGCTCAGAGGGCCAGGACTTTATAAGTTCCATTTTGTTGAATAATTGATTGAAGTGTGGCGTGGATGCACTGTTCTAGTGCAAAACTTCATTTGTAGCTATGTATCGGCGTTCTGGACCCTAATCGGGTATTTATCTTTGTTTAAACACTTTATTTATAAATCACAGTCAATTATATTAAGAGTTAATATTGAGCTTAAGCGCTGAATATTTCCTTAAGCGTCTTTATTAAGGTTTTGAATTAAGCACGTGGTAGTATTCGATAAGGGGGAAGTGATATCTTGTGCCCCCTAAAATTGGTAAGTGGTATTCCTAAATTTCACATGATTAGCCTAAGTTTGTGACACGTAGCATGAGAAAACTACTTTTCTCATGCGCTCTCGACTTGATATCAGTTATGCAAGAATCTATGTGAGATTGCATGACAATCATTCGATTGGATGGGTTACAGCGACGATGGAGATTGTCCGGGTTAGTTGGTGAGTAGATGATGCGATAACTGTTGGATCTAGAGAAGTGAGATCAACGGTGCAGATTGAGGAAAATGATAAAAGGAGAAGTCAACAAAGGACCAACAATGATTGGTCAGATAAGCGAGACCTTCAAGGTGAAAATCCGCGTACAGAATCTGTCTGTGCGTAGCTGATTGGTTACAAAGTTAACCAGTAGTCTAATTCTAGACTACCACCCCATTTCATCAACCTCCTACATCACAAATCCTGTAGACAATCACTATTGATCTAGAATGTCCATCTTAGTCTCCCAGTGACCTCTACACAATTTTCACCAACAATGCGAAGAGCTCGAATTCTAGCTTGAAACTTTCCCTGTGCAGTTTCACTGCCTTGTCCTCTCTACTGATTAGCTACATCTGAAAGCGAATGATCATGCATAATGGTAGATTAGGAGGTTTATGGATTTGATGTTGTCTCATCATGAGTGATTGCAGATACAGGTACATAAATAGACATGAAACGATAAAGGATGGGATGAACAAGGAGAGTACATGCAAAAGGATGTGTTCATGAACAGATGAACAAACGATGCATGCGAGGATATGTGTTCATGAACGGATGACCATGCGAATATGTGTTCATGTATGGATGAAAATACAAGCATGCAAGGATGTGTTAGTGGATGGAAAAACGAGAAAACATGAAAGGATATATTTTCGTGAAAGGACGGACATGTCAAACATGCCAAAATACAAGTGAGGAGCAACACGGACATGCAGCATCAAGAAAACCCAATGACCATCGAGGACTTTGCACACCTTGTCATGTGGAGGTTTAGTTGTGATACACCAAGAGGAGATCCATCACTCAACAACAGTGTAGCTCGACATGAACACCACCAGCAGCATGAACATACCGGCATTGTCATGTCAAGTCGTGTCATGATTCATGCTAGCCATGTCACTACTATGGGCCATACTATTGCCAATCAATATAATCTAATGTGGAAGTCCAAGCGACCCACTTGTAATCTGAAAAGTCATGAAAGTCAAATAGACATGTGTGAAATCAAACAGTCACAAGGGCCAGTTTCACCCTTGGCTATAAATATCCCCTCATTTTACACGCAAAGGATGTTTTCACCTTGGCTCCTACCACATAGCCTTGAGAGTTTGTAATATTTTCCTTGACGAGTGAGTAGTGGCTCCAACAACCCACCTACGGGGTTAGTGATGTATGGTGTATCGGTGTGTCTTGGAAATTTAGCTTAATTTAGAAGCGTGTTAACAAGACAACATGTTTTCACACATGTGTTGTAACTGTTTGTAAGATTAATCTTGAACATTTGTAATACATGTTTCTTTAACTTGTTTTTAACAGTTGAATTCATTCAACTGTTATAATAAATATATTAATGAAAATGTGTTGTATAAGTTGTTAATGTTGTCCTGCCCATGTTGGTTAACTCTCGGGACATCAGATAGAACCTTTCACGTAAACTTGCTATAACGACTGCCGCACTTGCCCAGATTGACCAGCTGAGTGTTGTATGTGTTATATTTCCTTGTTTTTTTTTATTGCCACACTCGTGTGGATTGCTCCTTCAGAAGCTGCACACATTCTGTTGTGTTGTTTGTTTCTAATAGAGTTGGGGCTTTTTCCCATCTGACTTGAGACTGACACCCAACCCCTCTCTCTATTGTGAAATAACTTTGACACAAATAACACTAGCACTCACCAGGCACATGAACCTTGATGTTCAAAGACAATGCATACCACTCTCATGTGTTGACAAGCAAGAGCTAAGGCATATCTTTAAGATAATGGAAAACAAGCCATCGTACCGGATGGAACTCCTACACCAAATGGTGTGAGCTCTAGTTGGGACATCATAATGGGGAGATCCCCTGATGTTGGTTGGTTCAACACTGTCAACAGGTCCCTAATAACTTTTCCCAAATTATTAGCCAAATGAGAGGTACTTCCCAAGAGTCCTAGATTTCAAGGGTATGATGTATGTTGGGGAATTCACATGGGAAAATGAACCACTCACCCTATGCTCAAATAGTGTCCTTCAAAAGGGAAGGCGAACCATTCAACAAGTGGTACCTAATATCAATATGCTTGGATCAATCATGGAACAAGAGATTCTCTTAAAGGAAAATCCCACTTTGGTTATCGTAATAAACTACTATGGTATCCAACACATACTCAAATATGTCACTGAAGAGATTTCTCAAACAAATACATTTCCAACAGGTTGTACTAGCAGTAATATATTCAACCTTTGTGGTGGTTAGAGAAGCATAATTTTGTTTTCCATTAATCCATGAAATTGCAACATATCCCAAATAAAAACAACATCTAGATGTGCCTTCTTCTATCCACCACATTGTCATCCTAGTCAACATCAAAATATCCATGTAGCCTCAAATTCCTGGCAGTATATCTTATTCCATAGTTGATAATGGCACGAAGATATCTTAGAATATTCTAAGTAGAAACTTAGTGTACATGATGAGGCTTAACCATAAATTGACTCAAAGTATTTACAGTAAAGCATATGTCTGGTAAGGTGTTCACCAAGAACATCAAGGTCCCACAAGTTTTCTATATTCAGAAGGATTTGCCAATTCAGGACCAATAGCACTTCCACATAGCTTCGTGAAATATAGTTCCATCGGAGTAGAAACAAACTTGTATTCCACCATAACACATATTTCTGAGAGCTTCACATTATATTTCCCTTGAGAAAGGAAGATCCTTACTAGATTTTTCCAAACCTCCATGCCTAGGAAGTAGTGCATTAGTCTTGGATCCTTCATCTTGAATTTGGAAGTCAACTCCCTCTTGCATTGATAAATGAGAGGGTCTGCACCAGTGAAAAATAGATCATCGACATAGAAGACCAAACTAAGTGGCATGTAATTTTCAACCTTAAAGTATATTTTTGGATCAATATAGCTCCTTATAAATCCCAACTTGATAAGATAACTATCAATCATGTCATACCAAGCCTTGGTGCCTTGCTTTAACCTATAGAAGTATTTATTCTATCTGCATACATGTGTTCTTCTATCTTGTACTTTAAACCCCTAAGGTTGTTCCAGGTAGACTTCCTGCTTAAGTGAGTCGTGAGAAAATGTAGTCTTGACATCCATTTGGTGTAAGTTCCATCCTTGATTGGAAGCTAGAGAAATTATGGATCAGATAGGGTTGTCACGAGAAACTAGTCCAAATATTTCATCATAGTCAGTTCATTCCTTTTGAGAGAAACCATAAGCCACGAACCTTGCCTTATGTTTTTCAGCCTTCCATCAATTCAACATTTCATTTTATAGATCCATTTTGAAGTGATCGCAGACTTGTCCTTGGGTATAGGCACCACTTCCCATACATCATTCTTCATGATTGACTCATTCTCCTCAATCATCGCACCTTTCCATAACTTGTCCTTTACAGATTCTTCGAAATTTCATGGTTTAGTTTGAATGGTAATGCTCACGGAAACGAAGTATCCTTGATATTCTTTTGGCTTCATACTTTCTCAAAATGTTCCTCTACAGGAAGAATGTTTTTTTGGATCTTGAAGAGTATCCGAGAACCATACTCGTCTTTCATTTTAGTTAAATGAATCACAAGGGGGTGGATCAAGACGATCTAGTGGGCCATTAACATCGAGAACAGGCTCATCTATAAGAGGTTCTTCTTGTTTTTCATTAGCGTCATCATTAGAGAAATTTTGAGGTAAAAAATGGGCCTCAAACCAAAAATGTACAGCAAAAATGAACTTTATAAGAACCAATAGGATTCAATATTTTTGGAGTAAAAATGTTAAAAGATTCAAGCTATGTCTGTTGAACAAAAATTTTGGAGGGTGAACTATAACAAAATCCATAGTATATGTGTGAAGATTCAACATAGATTATGAGGATTTAGCTTGTCATCTCGCCCTCCTTCTAGCACCAAAATGTTGACGGTGTTGGACCTGCTAACATCACAGGATCTCCCTGGCATGAAGTCCCAACTTGACCTCACACCGTTTGGTGTATGAGTCCCATTCTTTATGATGGCCTGATTTCCTTTATCTTAAATATATGTCGTAACTCTTTCTTGTCAGCATAGGAAAATGGTATGCTTTGTCTTTGAACAGTGAGGTTCACGTGCCTCGTGAGCATTAGTGTTGTGTCAAGGTTTTTCAATGCAAAGAGAAAGGGTGGGAGTGAGTCTCACGTCAGATGGTAGGAAGCCCCAACTCTGTTAGAAACACACAACACAACAAGACATGCATAGATTCCATAGGATAAATCCAAACGGATGCGACAATCACAACACACAAGGGAAGATAACACGTACAACACTCAGTAGGTCAATCCACACAAGTGTGGCGGTTGTTATAGAAATTTTACATGAAAGGTTCTGTTTAATGTCGAGGGAGGTAACCAACACGAGCAGGACAACATGAACAACTTAAACAACACAATTTCATTAATATATGTATTAGAACAGTTGAATGAATTCAAGTGTTAGACACAGGTTAAAGAAACATGTATTACAAGTGTTCAAGATTAATCTTATAAACAGTTAAAACACATGTCTGAAAATGTGTTCGCCTATTAAAAAGCTTCTAAATTAAGTGAAAGTTCCAAGACACGTCCATACACCATACATCACTAACCCTGTAGGGGGGGCATTGGAGCTACTACTCTTTCCTGAAAGAAAAAATTACAAAATCTCAAGGCTATGTGGGAGGAGCCAAGGTGAAAAAGTCCTTTGCATGTACAATGAGGGGATATTTATAGCCAAGGGTGAAACTAGCCCTTGTGAAAGTTCGAATTCCCTCATGACTGTTTGAATTTCATGACTTTTCTCTTGGACTTCCACATTACAAGTGGGTCTCTTGGACTTCCACATTAGATTACATTGATTGACATTAGTATGGCCCATAGTAGTGATGTGCCCGACATGACTCATGACATGACTCGACATGACTATGCTGGTATGTTTATGATGCTACTGGTGTGCATGTCGAGGTGCAGTGTTGTTGAGTGATGGATGTTGTCTTGGTGTATCACAACTACACCTCCGCATGACAAGGTGTCTGGAGTACTTGATGGTCATTGGCTTCACTTGATGTTGCATGTGCGCGTTGCTCCTCACTTGTAATTTAGCATGCTTGGCATGTTCGTCCTTTCGCAACAATATCTCTTCACATGTTTGCTTGTCCATCCATCTGCAAACACATCATTGCATGTTCATCCATTCGACCATCTGTGAACACATCTTTGCATGGTCGTCCGTTCATGAACACATCCTCTTGCATCCATTGTTCATCTGTCCATTCGTGAACACATATTTTTGCATGTACTCTCCTTATTCATCCCATCCGTCATTGCGACGTGTATGTTCACGTACCTGTATCTGCAATCACTCATGGCAAGATGACATCATATCCATAAACCTCATAGTGTACCATGATGCATGATTGTTTGCTTTCAGATGCAGGTGATTGACAGAGAGGACTAGGTGACGAAACTACATGGGGCAAGTTTCAAGATGGGATGCGAGCTCCAGGCACTGCTAGTGACAATTGCATAGAGGTCACTCGGAGACTCAGATGGACAATTCCGATTGGCTAGAGGGAATATTTTCCCAATTTGTAGAGGGAAGTAGTTCAAGTAGTAGAGAGAATTGTCAGCAAAAACTGCGCAATTCCTGGAGGGATGTGAATGTGGACTTTAGGAGACTTGGCAACAAAATTTAGGTAATTCTTGGAGGGAGCTGACAGTGGGCTGTGGGGTAGCTAGAGACAAAAACTGCTTAATTGCTCGTATGCTGACCTGCTGAAAACATTTGCACAATTTCTGAGCTTAGCGGGATGTTGAGCTGCTAATAGGATTTCTTAAAAGTCTGTACAATTTTCTGGGTGAGCAGTCCATCAGCTGACTGTGTGACTGGTTGGAAAAACAGTGCAATTCTGGAGGGGAGACAAGGACGGACACTTAGTGTCTATCTAGCCTATCTACATAGTTTTCTCAGTTGGCAGAGTGGGAAAAGTTTGTAGCTTCTGTGTAATATTTGAGGGGAGTGACTCCCGGGGTCACTACCCGGTCAAACTCTCTCATTGACGAGCAGGAGGGCTAGTTGATTTTCATGTCAGTATTGCAGCTTGAGATGGATTGTTGAGGAACTTCTGCGTTATTCTGGCTGATAATCAGTCTGGTCGATTTCAGGATTGTGCTATGCAGGCTACCTCAGATATAGCCTCAACCTCTGCACAATTTGGGCAACCATACATGTTCACTGAGGGATGAAACTGTGCAATGTAGATCATTAAAGGTTTGGTTGTTGGAGGGTGATCCGATTGTCATAATTCCAGCAAAATGACTATGTGAGCAATTGAACTTGTGCATACATGACCTTGAAAACACACACTCAACTATACTTGATGAAAAGAAACCTCAAACCATCAAGACAACATATACTCAGTGTCTCTAACTGATAGTGAGTGCAATAAATGTTAACTTATCAAACACAACTCAAACACAACCTTCAACATCACCACAACGAGGTCGCAAGAATAACACAGGAATCAACATGCGGAATACGATAGTTGGTCGAAGAAGTGAAAAAGAAGCAAGACATGTAAAAGAAACACATAAGATGATTTTTACGCACATATATGTTACTAAGGACAGGGTGATATGAGAATGACAAGTAGTCCTGCAAACTCAACTAAGAAGTGTACTTCGAAAGATGTTCTGTACTTACCATATTTACCCTCAATATGATCATGCATCCAACGAAGTTTTCATGTGGTCCTGATCTTTTCCATTACTCGATTCTTTGGTCCTTCTCCTCAACTCCTTGGAAGTGAATTCACCATGTCACTTTTTCCTACAGTCAGTGAGGTAGATCTGTGCAATTTGAGAGGACATTGACTACTGCCGGAATGAGGCCGTGGGAGGCTCATCTACGCAATTTCTGCATGCAACACCGACAAGACAACTTGGACAACACTACGTAATTTTGAGGCTCAAAACATTGTTGTGGGAGAAGGGTCCCGGGGGGACACCTCTACGCAATTTAGCATCACTTTTAACCATTTTAATATGTTAAAAGTGATGCTAAATTAATTTAAAAATAAAACAAAAGATATATAACAAAATGTGAATAAAAATATAAAAATGTTATATCTTTATAAAAATTATATAATAATAATAAATTATAATATACTAGTAAGACATAATAATATAAATTCAAAATATTATAAATCACTTTAATTGTAGTGTATACTAATCATTATTATCATAACTATAAATATTGGATGTCAAGTTTGGGGTTCCAATATTTGTAGAGTTTTGGAGGAAATTACAATAAATCCAAATCCAATTTATAACATGCAAATTTAAAATTAAAGGAAACAATCTCTATATTTTCCTTGAAGTAAGTCATTCCCCCATTGAAAGCATGACTATGACTAAGTATAATGTGTACAGGAAGAGGTTAAACAACATAGAATCTAGTAGATTTTGTAAAACTGTTTCTAACTCTAGTAAAAAAATCCTCCTTGACTTCAAATAGGAATGCTTAGTATTAGGTGGAAAGTTTGGGGATAAAGGAGGATATTATTCTATAGAATAAGTATAATATAAAAATTATTATTACTTCAAAATTTTAGGAGAACTTGTTAGGTGATAAAGAGTAACATGGAAAAATGAAAGTAAGATATTATTAAGAGATAATCAGTCACAATTATGAAAATCAAAGAAATAAAATTTATCTCTCTGTCTTGTTCATTGTCAAGAAGAAAATTAAAATTGCTAAAATATGAAAAAAATTTCATACATCTTAATAATGAAATTGAACATTGGTCAATTCTCAAAACAACAAGAGATATCACATTTGTGAGCAAGAGAGTTGAAGATGAAAAGTACATTATGTTAAATTGTTAAGCCTATACTCAAACTCATCTAAATTTGGAAATGCTAGAAAGCAAGAGAGTTGAAGATGAAAAGTGCATTATGTTAGATTGTTAAGCCTATACTCAAACTCATCTAAATTTGGAAATGCTACAAACCTTCTTGATCTTTTCACTAATCAAACCATATTGATTTCTGAACAAGTTTCTTAAACTTTTTCCAACATATAAATAATTTTATAAAGAATTCCATATAATGATATACATTCTTAAACTCTTATAAACTATATTTAGTCTCAATAGATTTTGATTATCATTAGTATTATAATTCTAATATAAATAAAGAATATTTCTAATAAATCTAATTTGAATGATTATGATTTTTTTATATAAATTTTATCTTTCTAAAATATAAATTATAAGATAATTCTTTTAATATATATTTTCAACAAAATATGATATAAAATTGCCAACATATATATACTTCAATGCAGTACTAAATATAATAAACACTTAAGATATATTTTTTATTTATTTTAATAAAACTAAATTAAAAAAAAACTAAAACTAAAAATAAAAATACAATGATATGAACAAGAGAATATATTAATTATAGGACAATGTAAAAGGATCAAGTGTTCTTATGAGAGTGTGTGATGATAAATTAGTTTAAAATATATAATAAAATGTGAAAAATAAATTAAGAATGTCATATATGTATAAAATATATATAACAATATAATTTAGAATATATAAATAAAATATAGTTTTTTATAAATATAATAATATAAATTATAAATAGTATGATATATTTTGATTTTATTGGACATTAATCATATTATTATCAACATAAATATTGGATTTCTGATTTAGAGTTTTAATAAGAGAGATCAAAATTAATTTATAACCTGTACTTTTAAGATTAAGGGAAATAATTCATATTCAATTTTTATGATCGAGGCAAATTATTCCAAGAGTTGTAATAAGAGAGAATCCCTATGATTAGGTATCTTATTTGGGTGAGAGTGCATTTCACATCCTAGTACGAGGGTAATGTGTTATTATGTCGAGACTTTATTTCGGTTTGACAAGCGTTCCTTCTAAAATAGAAATAAAATAATGTCCTTTATAATAAAAACAAAAATATTTCCTAAATAAAATACGGCAAAAATAAATATAGTTAATCTTAATTAAAAGCATTCTAAAATATTGATATTTCTAGTCAAGCTAACTCATTTGATTGTTGAAAAATGAAAATCAACACAAAAAAAGATGTGGTAAATATTTTGGCCTTGGCAAAATATTTTCATTTCCATGTTAAGTGACATAATTTTATATCAAACTTTTAAGAAAAATAAATTAATTACAAAACCTAAAAAAATATATATTATATTTTCACATTTGAAAAGTGAGGAAGATGTATAATTATTATTCTTTTTAAAAATATTTCAATACAGGACTTCAATAAACTATTCTAAATATCTATGCTAATTAATATATTTTTAAAATGAAACTTCATAGAGAGAAATTGTTATAAAAAATTAATCTAATTTTTTCCTATAATAAAATATTTTAATATCTATTTTAATATTTTCTATAATAATATATTTTAATATTTGAAGGGAGAAAATAATTGAAAATAAAAAATAATTTATTAACTTTTTAATACAAAAAATGTGTAATTCATTCAATTATGAATCTAAAAACTCAATATTTGTGATAAATAAAATATTTAATATATTATTAACTAATATGTTGACATATATTTCAAATAATATTAAGTAAATAAAATAAATCTTTGAATGGAATAATGTACTTAATAAAAAGAAATCAATATTTGTGATAAAATAAAATATTTTAAATTTTTATTCTTTTACATTGTCCTTTCTTTTGGAAATGTTTTGGTATTTTTATTAAATCAATCCAATATTTGATGTAACCTATAAAATTGAAGTGTTAATGAATATTTTGAAGGCAATGAATCCCTTTATATACTTAAAAATTCAAATTAACATTTTCAGTCATTTACACATTCCCTTATGCAATTTCTCTCTCTCTCTTACACACACACTCACACACACAGACACATATACATACACACTAAGAGGGATCAAAACTCTGTAAGTGTAAATCATTTTTCAAATTTTACACTCTAAAATAAGTTTGCATCTTAAAATAATTATCTTTTTGGGTACTTGGTAGATCTGTGGTCAAGATGGATCTATATTGGTGTATATGAAGAAGTCAAACAACATAGGAGCCAAGAGATTTCCAAAAATTGATTCCAAGTTTGCCAAAAAAAGCAGCCTTAGATTTAAGAAAAATGCCCAATATTGTGTGGTTCACTAGAGGATAAAAGAGGATATTTTTCTACATGATAACGATGATATGAAAATTCAACTAGATGCCCGGGGTGAATTTGAAATTCATATAAGTGCAGTACTGCAATACAATTGAAATTCAAAATATGTCCGCAAGGAGAAACGTGTTAATGTTGTCGGACTGCCAGAATATATTACAAATTTAAATACATTAGCAATTGTCACAAAAAGTACAAAGAGAGGCCTATAATATTATTAAATTGGAATTGTTGAATTTTTCTAGAAGAGATGTTGGCTCAAGTCTAAAGGATGAGCAATTTGAGCTGGCCAAAATCCTTCTAATTGTTTTTAATTATGATAAAATTACATTGATAATTCATTGGTTTTACTTTCAAAAGCTTGAAGGAATTTGAAGAGCAGGTATAGAATTAAAATTTCTTTGTGGGATTTGATGCCAAAACCACTGATTTGTAAATACATACTCAATGAAATGTTAATTGGTTGAAACCCTGCACAAATGTTTGAAATAAGAAAATAAGCTAAGAAGGTATAAAGGCTTAAGGCTTAATTGGTTACTTGTATTTAGATGTTTTGTTTATATCTATATTACATGGAACACATTGAATGTATTATTTCATTTTAGAGTAAGTTAATTAACCAAAATCAAGAAACCTCTTTAGATGGCCCAGCATCTAAGAAGCTTGCTATTAACCAAGGAAATAACAACCATGACTACCCCCTACCATTTGACAATGCTTCTCTACCCAACCCCATTCAATACTTAAGGAGGGAGAAGCAAGCCAATCCCACGAACAAATTGCCTTTGGAAAGAATTATGCACATACATAGAGCAAAATCCAAATACTTAGCAAGAAGAAAGAAAGTTGTCCACACAAATTTGTTAAACGCATCCACTTTGTACACTAGTTCAAAGTGAAAATAATGAAGAGTAGTTTATATGTAAAGACAAAGAAACTGAAATGTATTTCAATAATAAAGAAATATGTCTCACACGTTTCTTATCTCCTGTAATGAGAAATGGATTTATGTAAATAAATAAACATTAAAAATTAAGAAATCTTGATGAAAAATTAATAAAAATATAAATACTAAGAAATGCCAAACTTATTTTTCATTAGAAAGCTCAAACCCTATATCTTTTAGAGGTAAACATGGCTTTAATACTCAGTAAATGTAAGGTAAATGTAACATAAGAAAATAGTTATACACAGTTACATCTAAATGGTTGTAGCGTACACACATAGGGCCATTATCATAGACTAAACAAAGGAACCTTAAGCATTATACAAAATAGTTATACAAGGTTATATATGAAATGTTGTAGCTTATACACTCAAGTCCATTAGAAATCTGAAGCTCCTAGTTACTTTACTGGTGCAGCTAAGGTGTCTCATACAACTACTACAAATCAAACTTTAAATAATTAACCAGTCTTTTGTTATACAACTACTTCAAATCAAGAAGTGCTATGTGTAAGAGGTTGAGTTGTCCATAAAATGTAAGCTTGCCATAACCATAACTTTTCACTTGTTGGGGCAATAGGAGGGAGGAGGGGGGCAAAGGGGTTTCCTTTACCAAAAGCAAAACTAGAAACATCATATGCCTCGTTAATTGGATATACTTCAAATAACCATGCCCATATTTGGCTCTCTAGAGGACTCAAATTTCAATCAACCAATAGATCTGATAGCCAATAATGTCTCCTCCTTTCCTTGTGGTCAAATCTGGAAAGGTGGGTGGGACAATGCCCCAAGAGTTTTACCCACTCTTCTTGTTGAATGATCACAATGACAATGATAACAAGTGGAAATTCAAGTACAACAAGGATTTGATTTTCATAGGACATAAGGGTGGCTAAGACACTCTTTATTATCCTTTGTAAAATGTCTAGATGGGATTGTGCAAAGCGTGAGACACTCTTTATTATCCCTAGTAAAATATCTAGATGGGATGGCACAAAGCGTGTAGGATTTCTCTTCACCTTTTGATGGGCATCTGGAAGTTTCAATTCTGGTTTAGTAGGAGAGATCATAGACTTACAATTTTGCTCTTTTCTTTTATAGTTGGAAGGTTGGATTTGGAACATTTTTAGTGGGTATTTGTTGCGAGAACCTAAAAGTTTGATTTTAGGAGCAAGGTATATAGGACTGGTTGCATTTTGGATGTCGACCTCAAGACATCTTATTCACAAGATTCAAGAAATTCCTAACTTTAGGCATATTCCCTTGTGGAGTTTTTCAAAGGGATTTTTTCTTAGACAATACAATCTAGCTTAGGGCTACTCTCCCTTGGGCTCGTCCTTCATGTGTTTACAAAGTCGAAATAACTGCTTCCATTAGATCTTGTATGGGTATACTTGTATTTCACATTCTAATACAATAGAAGAATTATGGGCTAATACTCAAATTATTTGCTTTGGATCAAACCAAAAGGAAAATCACCAAGGCCACATTTTTTATTCAATTAGATTATTTACTTTGGATCAAGCAAAAGGAAAAACACCCAGGCCACATTTTTTATTCAATTAGATGTTGTGAGTTCCTTTGTAACAACAGTAAACAAATTGTAGCAGAAGCGATGGGGAGAATGGAGACATTTTGAAGGGATTGGAAGCACAATTATGAAAAATAACTAAAACCAACAACAAAACAAATGCTTAGGATGATAAATTCTAGCACAAGCGATGGGGAGAATGGAGACTTTTTGAAGGGATTGGAAGCACAATTATGAAAAAGAACTAAAACCAACAAGAAAACAAATGATTAGGATGATACCTAGCTGGACCAGCATAAAAAAAAATAATCATTGTGGAAGTAGGGGAAGAGCGCATTAGGTAGAAAATGCAAGATAAAGAAGACTTAATACAAGAATTCCAGGAGAGAGTTTGACATTTGAAGCTAGAGAAACATCCTAGGCTTGCAGATTTGACGTCTCTTTTGCCTCACCATCAATATTCTTTGGTTCCTTTGGACAAGAGGAAGCAGTAGCAAAGGATGAAGACTCTGTGGAACAACATTCTTTGCATTTCAGGAGAAGAAACCGATCTTGTTTCATGGAATACAATGATCGGAGGATATGGTATGCACGAGCAAAGTGAAGATGCCCTTGGTATTTTTCCCAAAATGCAGAAAACACATATCAAGGTCAAGATGTCATTGCTCACCAAATTTCAGCATATTATGAATACTTTCATTTTGGAAAAAAACCCAACGCAACAATTTCAAGCCGTACAACACTAAAATCTCTGATTTCTCTAGAAGGGAAAATGTTCAGATAATAAGGTCTATCGACTCAACAAATTTCTTCGAATTCTGTGAATTCTGGGAAATTTAGTTTCTTTCACTTGTTTAAGGATTCATCGCAGCTCGGTGCTTCTCATATCAATCCAAAAGCCTTGGAAATTCCTTTGGGTATTTACAAATGATACTTTTGGTTTTAGGTAATCATTTCTATGTGATGCACTCATTCATATCTATTTTAATGACATGCAAATAGAAATAGCTCTGAAAATAATTGTGTCATACGGATGCGGTCAGTGGCAATTCTCTTGCTTGAAATTTGTTAGCATTATTTTCTTGAGTCCAGGATTTTGATTCCAGTCGTATTATCTATTACATTTCTGATATGGTTTATCAAGTCTAGGATTTTGATTCTAGTCGTATTATATGTTATATTTCTGATATGGTTTATCTCATGGATAATCATATCTCTTTTAATAGAATGACAAAGCTTATTTTAAACGATAATTAGGGGCATATGAAACCTTGATTGGATTCTCATTGCATAATACAAAGAAGAGGGCATCTCATTACTCCTATTTGGCAGAGAATTTCTATTTCCGCCCATTTAAAGGGAACACAAGAATTTATACAAAAGTTAAAACTATAGCGCATTTATTTGATTGCTCTTATTTGAGGATAAGATTTTCTTCCTTGTTTCATATGGTAGCCAAAGTATTGTCTTTTACCCTCCTATTGTTAGATTTCTTGTCATTGTTCAAGAACATTATTATTGTTTTTTAAAAAAGAGTTGTTTGCAGGCGAAAATATCAAAGAATGAAATAGGAATGAGGGAATGAGAATGATAAAAAGAGTTGTGTATACAGAAAGATATCAAAAGGAGTTGAATGAAATGGGAATGAAGCAATGAGAATGATGAAAATATGAGATTGAGAATCCATCCTTCATCAAAGAAAGAATGAGCCATCATCAAACCATTACGTGATTTGATTCCAATGGAGAATGGAATGAGGTGCGACTGTAAATTCCAGCAAAGTCAAAATGCAAGTAAGAATGAGCCATCTTCAAACCATTACATGATTTGATCCCAATGGAGAATCGAATGAGGTGCGACTGTAAATTCCAGCCAAGTCAAAATGCAAGTAAGAATGAGCCATCATCAAACCATTACATGATTTGATTCCAATGGAGAATGGAATGAGGTACGATTGTAATTTCCAGCCAAGTCAAAATCATCAAGCCATTATATGATTTGTTTCCAATGGAGAATGGAATGAGGTGCGACTATAATTTCCAGCCAAGTCAAAATGCAAGTGCAAGGATTGCCCAACAAAGTGCAAAGGGAATGAAAAACTCCCATTTCATTTGTCAAACAAGTGCTCAAATATGAAAGCAAGAGTCAGGAATGAAGACGAAGTTGTATTTGAATTTTAGTTGGATAATTTTCACTCACATGAGTGAGTTATTATAAAAATTAATTAAACACTTATTATTCACAAGTCTCAAGCTTGCTTGAAACGTCAAACTCTTTTGTGAGTCCATAGCTTTGAAAATATGAAGAGGCTTATTGTGTAGATGAAAGGATAGGAAATAGGAAGGCCAAGAGTAATGAATTATTGTTATAAATAAAACCTTCCTCTTCAGGCAAAGGGGGGTTCTTTTGGTCATTGTAAGCTATCTTGGTGATTAATGAAAACTATTGTTCGCTAGTTGCTGTTATACTCTTGCAAAATGTAACTATGTGAACTATCCTCTCTTTGTTAGCTTTATTCTTGCTTGTGGATATGAGCATAGATTTATTGGTGCCCACGGATTCTTAGCTTTATTGGTGTATGTTGATATAAGCACAGAAATTGTGGATTATTGTATTTTTCCTATGCTCATTCTCACTCATATTTTAGCATGCAAACTTAGGTTCCAGAATAGGGAGTTTCATTATAGTGGTGAAATTTCGTAATGCCTTCTAACTATGCATAGAATGTAGTTGTAATCTATTTTCTCTATTGTTTTATGTTTAACACATTGCATTCAAGTATGGTTGTGTGACAATGCAATGTGCTTCTACATTAAACTACAACAAGGTCTCCTCACAGCTTTAAGTACGACAACAACTATGTACTATGAATCATTAGTATCTATCTCAAAATACTGTTGCAAATCAGGAAGGGAAATCACAAAAAGTTGAAAAATGGCATCTTTAAGCTTCTAAAGAGATTAGTCATCCTCCAAGCTCCATGAGAACCTTTTTTATTTGTCAGACAAATTTAGCGAGCAAGCTATGTGTGAGTAGTGACACATGAGTTTCCAATAAATAGAAATTTGTGCCACTCATAACAGTTTTGAGATATGAAATTTTGTTTGGGACAAGCCAATCTTTCAGAACTTTGGCCTCATTTGGATTTACATGCACAACAAATTCATCAATAAGGAAGGCCAAATATAGAACTACTTGGGTCATGCAATCTCTATGGAAAATAGCTCACTGTCAATATGCAAACTCTGGTAAAACTGATGATGGGTGCAACTTATGATTGGGGAAAACAACTTTTTTAAGAGAGATGGTGGCAGAGAAATCATTGCGACAACCATTTTACATGGTACAAAAATTATTCTCTCCAATATATAAAAATTATTCTCTCCGGTATATATAAAAAATATTCTCTCCAATATATAAGAATAAAGGTTAAAATCCAACACAATGCATCATATCACAACAAAACATTTTCCATGTATTAACATTACATAAATGACTTTCTCCATCTAACACATCACATTTACTTAAACTTCTTTTTGTACATCAACCTTCTATTTTATATTCATATAAAAGATTATTTTCCCATATTCATATAAATAGTTACATCTTGTAGATACATCGTACACATTCCATAATCTATCCCAAAAAAGTAGACCGGAATCAGTTGGTACATCCGAAGACCAGAAAGAATTGTATTCTGAAGAAGTTAAACCCTGAATTTCCTACTAAAATACATGACTACTGATTCCCCTCTGTAAAATGAAAAAGCACTAATCATAACAATGAGTAGGACATCTATGGAAACAACATGCCATGCAAGATGCCAAATATGACATTAATTCACAGTTAGAAATATAATTGTCTAATCGTATTTCTTGGCCTTCATTGTAGCAGGGATTGCTTTCCACGGCTTTGGAGGAGCCACCATTTTATACCCTTAGCAAGATTCTTCGTAGTGGCAAGCTTCTTGGTAGGAGCTTCTTTCTTCACAGTTGCCACATTCTTAACAAGCGCTGCTGCCTTCTTTACCTTTTCAGTGGACATTGTAGGCTTTAGCTCACAGATCTTAAGAACCTTGGTTACTTTGGTGGGGGTTTTAACATGCTTCTGAACCTTCTTGAGCCTAGGCATCACCTTGGGCTTAGATGCAAGCTTATTGGCTAAGGCTTTTGGCTTCACAGGCTTGGCAGCCTTGGGCTTCACCGAATTCTTCAACTCTTCCGAAAGTTTGAAAGATTTTTTGACCTTGGTAAGCTTGCTAGATCTCACAATATTTCTTTGTTGAACTGTTATTCAAGTTGCCAGGGAGTTGGGACTGGTACTTGTTGTTGATGTAGCCTTCTATGGCATAATGGATAGACTCGGTCCTCTCCTTTAAACAAGTAATTGCTTCTGTGATCATCTACAAAATAAAAATGAAAAATTTAAGACTCCTACGTTCAAAATATAATGTGGGAAGAAAAAATCCAGAGGCTTAGAATTGAAACATGAATATATGTAGGATGAGAAGGTGGTGGATTCAATCCCTCGGAAGCCCTCAACTTGATTTCTTTGTCAACATTGTTGACTACAAGCTTTGCAGTTATCTCAGCTGAAGCCATTTGTTTATATGGCCAAATTAGTCAAAATCTACAAAAAAAATGATACGAGTAAACAAGATCTCTATGAACAAATCAAAAGTGCGAAGATAAATGTTGAGAAAATAACATTTGGATGGTAGAAAACGGATCGTTAGTGCTTCTTATATATAAAGGGGAATATGAGGGTCGTTAGAGATGATCATCACCCTTAGGGTAGGCAACAGGTCACCGACTCATTTTTCCACCATGCAGTTCATTCGAGGGTTGGAGATGGCCCGCTTATCCCCCCAAGGATTGAGCATTCAAAGTAAGATTCGTTATTAGTTGTTGAAGTGCAGGCTTTGTCTTGGAGACCTTGGTGGTTGGATTTTGTTATCCTCATCCTGCAACAGAATAGCCCAAATAAAATTACCCAAATAAGGTAAGTATCCAAATAAGAAAAAGAAGAAAGAAGCTCAAAATCCCATCTACAATAGGTAACTTTACCTGTAAACCCAAACGAGAACTTGATATAGTTCGTGTATTAGATGTCCAAACCTTGGAGAGATGGAAGAAGTACTCCTCACACATGGAAGATATAGAAGTAATAAACACACAAGAAAACCCTACCTTAATGAAAAATTGCACACCAGGGTTTGAGTCACTTGCAGACGAGGGCTTGAGTCACGGAAAATCGAATCTCCAACAAAGGTATGAAGGGTGCGAATGCAAAGAGGGTGGGGGTTGTTAATTGAGACAAGTAAATCTATAGATTGACAATTCTACTAATCCTGAGCTTCTGAGGACATCCTTGTAACGTGATGTGACCAAAATTAGGCTATCGGAATGAAGGACATCCTTCAATGGAAAAATAACATTCAACTGATCTGCATGATCTACATCATCTGTAACTGCTAAAGAGGTTTTGAGCACTTTTGTGCCTTCATCAATGTGACCTAATGGCACCTCTATATGAACTAAGTCTTTTATTAGTTTGGTTTGCAAGGAATTTAGAAACCCTCTACCTGCATTCTCCCTAACATCAAATAAGCAATATGACTCACTAGAATTAGAACTCTTCTTATTGAAGATTTCTTTGGCTAGTGTTGTCTTGCCTATTCCACCCATGCCCACAATTCACATGACCTTCACTTTTCCACTCTACCCCTCTTGCAATGATAGGATCTTTTCAAAGTCTGCTACTTTCTCTTTAAGACCGGTTAGATATCTTTCCACATTCAAATGTCTTTTTCTAAGGCTTTTTTAATGACTCATTTCACGTGATCATCCAATAGCTTCCCCCATCACTGTAAATTTAAAATACAACCAAAAAAACATTAGATGTATATAAATAGCAATTATATTAATAATATGAGCAGAGAGAGGTAAGAGTTTCAAGTTCAGAATTGCTTATCTCCCAAACTCCTTTGAGAGCTTCTCTCCAATCTTCAAGCCTTTCCCGATCGTATCTAACTTTTTGTTCATGCATAGTTAGGGTTTGAACATGGGTTTGAACATATGTCCATCTATGATCAGAAGGTTTCACATTATAAAAAACAGGGATAATAATAGCCCCAGACTTGCATATAAGAGAAAGCTGATCAAGGCACCACCTTGACTCGACATATCGAGGAGAGAATATGGTGATATGAGCAGGGGCAGTTCTGATGGCTCCTTCAATTTTAGGAGATAACGATTCTCTCACATAATTTTGCAACATAAATATGGTAGCTAGCCAAATCTCAAACAACAGAGACCAAATTCCAAAAAGCAAAAGATATTTAGCCAGATGTCAATCAGAAAATGAAAATGTAGACTACTAAATTGATTCAAAAGAAGGCCTATCAGCCTAATTATACATTGTGTAATCATTCACGTACAACAAGTAAGATGCATTATCATGGCATGTCAAATCGTTCAGGTAAAGAAGATCATGTACCCCTGATAATTGCACGGAGGTTGCCACATTACCATAAAGTCTTCCTATGGATGACCATGGCCATTTATGGTTAACCAGCCTCCATAGGGGCATTAAATTTCGTATGGCAGGTTGGTTACCTCTTGCCCTAGTAGATAGTATGAGTCGGGATTCCGAGAAGCTTTGACTGTGTTATTATAGACAATTTGGTAAACAGCTATGGCAAGAATGTTTCTTGCTCGGTATGATACTGATGCACATGTGGAAGCGTGTGGTTGTAGTAATGAGGTGTGAACATCTAGGTAGCTTCTAAACTTGATAAAAATTCTAAAGCTTTCCTTTCAAGTCAACACATAAGTATCCACACATCTAAAGTACCACTGACATGAATGATCATGGAGTACATTTAAACTCCTCCGGCATGAATGGCGTGAGACATTTTTCTCGCATGGAGGATTTTATTTATTTATTGTTTTTTAAATACAAATTTTAGAATAAGGCTATTTTTTTTTTAAATGGAGGGAAAACTTATTATAATTGAGAGGGATAACTATCATTCACTTCTATTTGTAAATATAGGTTGACTCATCATTGTTATTCAAGGGAAACCATGCCACCTGTAATTATGTGTTGGTTGTCCATAAAGGGGCATGCCTTCACTCCTCTGAAATGCTCCTTAGTCTTAACCTCTTTCCTTAGGTTGCATACCCAAACAAAAGTTATACTTATCCATTAATTTATAGGAATATTGACTTGAAATTCTTTTTTTTAGTTAAATGTCATCCTAAAAGTTAAAGCTATCCATTTATTAACACACTTCACTAATTTAGTTGATAAAAGATGATATTAGTGATAAATATTTTTTACAATAATATGGATATTTCATTTATAATGTATGAACTATTAAAATAATGGAAAAGAGTTCGAAACATAAATTTATGATGCACATTTGTTTTGGAGTATGATGTAATTTTTTTTTTTGTCTCAATAAGTACTTCTTTTTGGTGTTTAAGCAAACCCAAGACTCAAAAGCATTTTGTAAGAGTGAAATCTTACTCCCTTATGACCACTACTTAGTAATTCCATCATATGTTATTTTCTTTGAATAAAGATGTGATAAATCAGTTTGCATTCATGAACCATAGTCGTAATGATTGTCCCCAATTGTTTTGACACTAATTCGTGATAAAATTTAAAATTAATTAAAAGAAAATTGACACCTATGTTAAAAAAGTAAATTTAAAATATATCTCTTTCTTTATATTATTAATATTATACTATTATACAGAACTTTTTCTAGTTTGATTTTTACTTTATGTCATGGTAAATTATAAAAAGCAATTCCACATTCCTTTTAAAAGGTTAAATTAACTAAAAGGAAACTAACAAAGAAACATACTATTTACAAAGGATTGCAACAATTTTATTGGAAAATGGTAACTTGCTACAAAAATTTATATTGAAGTTTCTATAAACATAAGTCCCTTAAATAGTAGAGAGTGAAATACTTATTTCACAAGGAATATCTAAGTCGTGAATAATATCACCCTTCCTTGTACATTGCTAAGGGTAACTCATCCAACCTAGTTTGATTTTGGTACTGATAAACTAGAAAGTTAACTTAGATCATTAACCATAACACCAATTATATTACAAGAAATTATTGGACACCTAATCCATTAGGGTTGGTTTGGACGAATGTGAACTATGATCGAAGTCCAAGAGACCTATTGGAATATGAAACCAAGGGTCAAAACATATGTATTAATATTTACATCATGTGAATAGAATGACATTGCATGTTTATCTATTTTTTATGTATTTACGCAAGTGTTTAACATGGTATTAGAGTAGGCATATTTGTGGCTTGAATGATTATTTGTGAGCCATAGTGTTTGGTTTTCCGCAACCTCTAGTTTGGTCGTCATCAACCTATTATACCTGTAAGGAATTAGAGATTCCTTGAATGGTTTAGTTTTTATCATACGAAAACAGACATTTTTATTAGAGTTTGACCACTCAAATCTTGTCAATGTTGCCCATCCATGCCTCACTTGTCCCTTTTCCTATCATCTTTTCCATTCTAATTGATCAGTTATGTCATTCACATTTACAATTATGAATATCCTTTGGGCTAAATTTGAATTTGATCCTCTGCCCATTGTCCTGAAATACTAAGGACAATCATTCTTGTCAAGCTCACTCATTTACAATGTAGAAAATTTCTACAAATCTAGGTCCGATACCATGTAAAAATTTCCTGTAGATTCACAAGCTCATGAAATCTACTAGAACAACAAACAGGAATCTTCCTTTACTTTCAACTAGTGGAAGCCAATAGATTGATGAAAACAATATGAGCAAGAATAAGATAAATCAATGGCACATAACACAATAAGTATCTAGTGAAAGCCTCAGCTGAAAAACCCCACCTATCTGTATTGAATTAAATCAGAAATCCAAGATGATAATACAATTTTTGTTCTCACAAGAACAATCCCAACACTTAGTATTATCAGTCACCCTGGTCACAAGCAAGCTCAAGCCAATCTCTAGCCTCTTCTGCTGCTCTCCAAGCCCTTGATTCCTTGCGCCCTTGCTCAAAGAATTTGGATGAATACAATATGCTTTGTTCAACCTTGAGCTTAACCTGCACACGTATTTCCTATCCTCCACCTAATGACTTCCTTTGATCAACACTTAGCCAAATTTCCAAGCCCTCAAGCTTCTAATTCTTTGCACCCTTCATCAATGAATTTGGATGAATACAATATAATCTGCTCAACCTTGAACTTAACTTGCACAAGTATTTCCTATCCTCTACCTGATGACTTTCTTTAGTCAATACTTCACCAAATTTCCAAGCCTCCAAGCTTCTAATTCGTTGCACAATTCCTGAGAGAATATTAGCCAGTATTTAAAGGGAAATTCCCAATCCATAACTGTGCAATCCAAAATTAGGTCCTTCTCTGATTGCATGCATGATATTTACAACTCAATAAATCATACAACTAATAGTACAGTGTCCCTGAACTCTAGTCTCAACTAGATCTTTCTCAGAATCAACATGCATGAGTTTCTGATGAGGGAATATTTGGTTAACTAGAGTGACACTAATAGATGCACTAATGCACCAACCGACTGTTAACTCTCCATTAGTTCCAAAAATAGCTAGAACTAATTTAACTGAACATAACTTAGCAAATTGAGTTATCTAATTACAACTAATAAACAAACTTATCCTAAACCCCTAAAACTTAAGGAGAACATATACATGAATTCAAATGACTGTTAACTTGAAATTCATAAGTTAACTAAGTCAACATAATTTAGTTATCTATTACACATTGCTATGAGAAAAGAATTACAATTTTAATTCACAATTTAATTCAAGGACAAATTAAATTGCATTTTCTGTATTCTATTTTTAAAACTTCTTGCTATTATTTTCAACATGAAATTCAAGTGTTTTCTGTCGTCGCACCTTCCTTTGGTTGTTCATTATCTCTCTTATCTCTGATATCAAATACTCACATTATATGGCATCAACTTGTAGTGTTGGTGTTACACAGTAAAATGTCACTGTCACCTTGTCAGTCTCCCTACTGTGTCATAAAGTCACATTCACCTTGACTATGCCCTCTGAAATGGCTAAAAACCCTCTTTGCCTAAGTTAATTGAATCATCGCGTCTGTTTATTAAATAACCGCGCTGACTGGCGGAGGGTAATGTAACTGCTGTGCTACCAGCGCGGAAGCACACGTGTTTTCCGCACTGGTCCAATTTCACGGACAGCGCACCCTCCGCTTATATCATTGTGCGCTGACCAGACCTCTTCTATAATAGATTTGCGATGCCGGCGCGCCAGCCCAGTTTTGCACCCGCGCTGATCCTGTTTAGGCGAGTTTGTTCTAACAGCCAGCCTTCCAGATGTCTCCAGACTTGGCTGTTATCATTGTTGAGGTCGCCATCCTTTCTCTGGCATGTCTGTTCGACTGATCATCCACTTATCTTGGGGGAGAGCTCATCCTTTACCTATTCATGGAGAATCCTTCTCCTTTATAAGCCTCCTCTATTGCCCATGAGCAGCTAGTTTGGAACATATAGACTTTGATAGAGGAATTCTTAGTGCATTAGTGCTACTCTTTGTAGGCATTTGGTGTGTTGTGTGAGGATTGCTTTTGAGCTTGAGGAAGGTTATGAGCGTGTTGCCTTGTATGTGAGAGAGAGACCTATTTGACTTGGGAGACCTACCTCAAAGGTGAATGCTTGGAAGACATGCTGGCTGGACCCTCTAGAGAAGGAATCGGCGTCAAGACTTCGGTTGTACCTTACTCTATTTTCTGATTAATAAAGATAGATGACTACTCTTACGGTTCCATTTGCATTTGTCCTATGAATGATTAATGTAAATTGTATCCTTCCTCACTGATACATAGTTGTTTTTAGTAGATTTTACGCTTTTGTTTGTTCTCTCTTTGCTTGTGCAGGTGTCCGTCCGCGAGGATAGTGGAGGACTGTGATCAGCTGGAGCGAAGGAGCGAGAGGATCATCTCCTCGACAAACGTAGCGTTGGAATCCAAGTAGGTTTCTTTTACCCACTTGTCAATTACAACTAGGAACCTGTAGTGTAGCATTGTTTGATTGTTGCTAGACCCCCTTTGGGCTAGTAGGGATCGCCTCTATCCGTAGAGGGGATTTACCTCTCCAACAATTTGGCGACTCCACTGGGGAACTTGCTTGTCTCTTTGTAGTCCACCCTTGTTTTGATTTGATTATTGCTTCTTTGTCAAAGTTTGGGGATTGATTTGTTGTTGATTTGTTTCTTGGTTCGTCCTGGGAACTGCTTTGATTGCTTTGAAAGCCTGTTGCCTTGGTTTGGGGATTTTTGGTTCGTTTCTATTTGTTTTTTAGCCTCAACGCGCTTTATTTCGGAACATCTGCGCTGACATCACAAAGTGTCTTCTTTGTCTCCCCTGTCATCGCGTTCATACATTAAACAGTCGCGCTGACCCTGTTCTCGGGCCAGCGCCCTTTATCCGTGTCCTTTCGCGCTGACAGCGCAAAGTTGCTACAAGCGCTTCTTTGTCATCGCTTTGTTGCTGAGGGGTCACCCGCGCTGATCCTGTAAAATTCTTTTTTGTCCAAATTTCCTTCCTGAACCTCTTGGTTTGGCTATCCCTTGCTTTTTCCCACTTGGCTTTTGACTTGTTTATTTTGTTTAAGCTGTGACTTGCTTGCTTGCGAGGCCTCGTTCCGCGAGGGTTCGTTTATTGCTTGTTTTCAGTTTTTGCAAAGCCTTCCTTTTGCTTTCGTTGCTTGGTTTGCATTTTGTCTTGACTTTTGTAGTTGCTGGAGTGTGTTGGATCGTTGTTTGACTGGTTTTGAGTCTCTCTCTTTTGAGAGATTCTTAATTTGATTTCCTTTGATCATTACTTGAAGGTTTGTCTCAGTCTCTTCACAATTTTGCGTCTTTTTGCTTTCGTTTTTGCTTGAGTGTTAATCGCCTTTGAGTGTTTTTTTTTTTTTTTCTTTGGAAATCTCACCCAATTTTCTTGATTTGCACTTGATTGGTTCTTAGATTACATTAGAATATCTTGTGTTTGAGAATTCTCTTGCATAGATCACACTTGCATAATTAGAATTCTCATTTGTGCATAGATTACGTTTGCACACTTTTCAAGTGAATTGTGCATAAATTACGATTGCATAGATTACCTTTACCCTTTGGGTGTTTGCCTTCTTCTATCGATTTCACATTTATAGCCCTAGGGCATCTAGAGGCTTTGTGTGTCGAGCCTCCCTTAGGTGTTTTTGGTCTTCTATTGGGTCAGTCGACTCTCTAATTGCTCCCTTGCATTTGCTCGATGATTGTTGAAAGTGTTTTGGTTGTGTTCCAAGCGATTTGCTTTCCTCCTTTGAATTCCTTGTTGTCTTGTTGAGCTTAGATCACATAGCTCATAAGCCCTTGTTTTCCTTTGATTTGGGAAACTGGTTTTTAGTGCCTTGGGAATTGTCTTGTGTTTGCAATGAGTGATTTTACTTTTTCACTTAGTGTTGCTATCTCTCTAGTTCATTTTAAAAGCACTTTTGTGTCATCGAAAAGAAAAGCAAACTAGTGTCTTTTGCATTTAATAGTTGAAAGGAAAAGAACATTTCGTTGTTTTGTGTCTTCAAAAGAAAAGCTTCGTTTCCTTGCTGTTAGTTGCATTAGGTTGCATGATTGCTTGAATTCGTTTTGTTTGTTTGAAAGATTCTTAACCTTCTTATAGTTAGAATTCATCGAACAAAATGGTGATCTTTGGCATATAGTTGCATTTAGGTGTCTTTGAGAGATCATATGGTAGGACCTGAAACTAAAACCTAAATCAAGATCAACCGTAAAATAAACCAAATTTATCTAAAAACGCATTGGAACTTAACGTGAATATCTAGAGGTCCAGGCTAGAGACGTGTTCCGGCGTCTTTAAACCTGGTATCTTACCGTTGAGTGGTTGGGTGATTCCTCCACGGTGAAACGATAAGTGCTAGTATGGATTGGGCTCCCACGTACCGTCGCGTATATATGGGGAGACTCCATTAGACTTGCATCCTTTATCCAAGGAAGCCGAGTCTTGCCGCTTGTGAACCGTAAGACTAAACAACATTCGGGAAGATTGACTGCAGTACTAAAGTCCTTGGTTCTCATACGATTGCAAGGTGTATATAGCAGTTTACGGGTTGCTTGGTAAACCTTTTTGCTTAGAATCTCCAGAGCAGTCACTTTTGATCCTTTTCAGACTCTCTAAAAGAAAAGGTGTAAGTGAGCATCTTGTCACTTCATGCTCATTAAACATTCAAAGTAGATAGAGTCATCTTTTCGTCCTTTTCTCGACTCTCGAAACATGAAAAGGTCAAGTTCAGTTCCTGTGTCTTAAAATTCATTTGGCCATGTTAACTTTACCCGGTTATATCTTGTGTGCGTTAGCTGAGTAGGTTTTGTTTTGCTATGGCAACTTTCCCAGGGTTCACCAACCTAAGTTCCCCTCCTGACGGGAATCCTAGTCATTCCCCTCCTCTTGGGAATGTTGGTGCTCCTTATATGGTGACGTTAACCCTTCCAGGGTTAGCTGTCGAGTTGCCTGTTTGGTTGTTTTCAACCTCTTTGGTCCCTACCGTGTCGGCTGATACTCCATCAGTCCCTCCACCTGCGCAACATCATGTTGAACCTAAGGTGGACCTCTCTCCTTCAACACCTACTTCTACGTCTTCTTCTCGTACTTCGCCTGGTGAAAGTTTCGATTCGAATAACCAGGTGGCTAAGAAGAAGAAGAAGAAGAACAAGAAGAAGAAGTCTCCGAAGAGAGAGGTTACAAGTATATCTATTCCCGTAAGTCCACCTGAAGTCGGGCCTCCTTCCGCTCCTCCGCGGAAGGTCAAGTTTCCTTGTCGATTATGCAAGGAGGACCATCTTCTTCATGATTGTCCTGACATTCCCAGGATCTTAGAAGTATGGTCTCGTAATCCGGCCCGCCCCTCATCGTCCACTGAGGCTCATGGCGATGTTCCCTCATCAGTTGGGAATGGTAAGGGAAATGGGAAAATTTGAATCCCCTGTAGACTTTGTGAAAGCAATCATCCCCTTCACCTTTGTCCACTCATGGATAAAGCCTCCGTTGTTATGGAAAGTCTCCCAGCTCCCCCGCCCCGACTCCCCGTTGGATATCAACGTCTGTCTGCAGCTGCAGACCATTCGCCTCCCGACAATGAGATTGTTTCACATTCTCCTCTTGTCCAGGCCCCTCTTCCCGAACCTGGCTATGCCCAGCCTATTCCCGACCAACCATTGGTTGGACAGAGTGTTACCCACTCTGTTTCGGAAGAGTCAAACTCCCATGTTCTTCTCTTCTCATCGGATTCTCCTGAGCTCGATGATGGTTTTCCCATCCCGTCCTCTCCGGAGAATTCTGATTCGGTCCTTTCCGAGCAGGGGGGCAACCATATGGTTCCCCCACCAAGTAGTTCGGTCGTGTCCTTCGATTGGGGTTGCTTGACTACCCCTCCCCTTCCATCCCATGTGCCTTTCTGGGTCACCGCGTATGCTTCCCATATGGCGCTGCCTGGCACTGTGTTAGATGAAGGAGCATCGGTTAGTCTTATGCCCGTTACTACTTGGCGAGCTTTGGGTTCCCCATCGCTTGTACCCGTGGCACCGAATCTCACCGCTTTTGACGGAGGAACGAGTCAACCATTAGGGATCCTTCCAAAGTTCCCTATCACTTTGGGAGGTAAGACTGTCTATATAGACGTCTCAGTTACCCAAGGATCCTTAGACTTCAGTCTTCTCCTTGGTCGTGACTATGTGTATGCCATGGGAGCCCTTGTTTCTTCACTTTTCCGTGTGATTTGCTTTCCACATGATGGAAGAATGGTGACGATGGACCAATTATCATTCATTCGTCCACAAGCCCCTCCGTCACAACTGCCTTTCCCTCTTGGTTCTCAGCCACCAGTTGCATCTGTCTCACCTCAGATCAACTACGTGGCCACCTCTCCCATGCCTACATCCAGCAATGTCGCCATCGTGCATAGTGTCCTGGGGGCATTGGGTCCTGACTTCCGAGACATTGACCTCCCATCGAGAGTGCCACTCTTGGAAGCCCCAACTTCCTGTTCATTATGATGAAGTTCGGGCGGAGCATAGTTCGCTTTCCTATGTCAAGCTCCTTAAAAAATGAAACTAGGATTGGTCGGAGCATAGTTCCTTGTCTTGAGTCAAGCTCGCTAAAAAATGAATCACGGATTCCCGAGCATAGTTCCTGATATTGTGTCAAGCTCGTTAAAAAATGAAATAAGGGTTATGAGGATAGTTCTTTTAATGTGTCAATCTCATTAAAAAATGAAACAACTCCCTTTCCAAGGCGAGTCTTTCATAGATCTCGAAGTGAACCTTCATTCCATCCACTTTGTTGAATGCAGTGAAGCTTGGGGGGCATGTACCTCGTTTTGCGTCGTTATGCTGGGGGCATGCGAACTTATAACAAGCATAGTTTTTCGTTTCAAGCTTGTGTAAACATGAAACCGAATCCAAGCAGAGTTCTCCGTGGTTCAAGCTTGTGTAAAAATGAACCCATACCCGAGTCACCTTTAAGCTCTTTTCTAACTCGTAAAATGTGAAAAGATTGCCGAGTTCTTCCTCTTGACTCGTTAAAAGTAAATAAGAGGCGGTCGTTTTTAAACTCTTTTTCCCGACCGTATAAAACATGAAAAGATTGTCGAACCCTTGTCGTTTTAGGTTCGTCAATGGAAACGAAACAACGTGATATCAATCGCTTTTTTACTTTTTTAGATCGATGTCAGTACTTACGAAAAGTAGTCCTCAGTCGTAATGATCGGGTGGTTCTTTCGGGCATCGTTTCATATGTTTTCGGGCTCGAGAAACACAACTTTACGAAAAAGCACCCCCCTGGAGTTTCCTTTTCAGTTGTCTTTTCAAACTCTCTAAATGTGAAAAGATGCCGAGTTCTTCCGTTGTCAGACTCGTTAAAAATTAATGACATCGGGCTCCATCGAAATGACGCTCTCCAAGCATATGCTATCCCCGTCAAGCTTGTCATCCAAAAATAATCGGGGTACTTGCCAGAAATGGCGGGGGAAATAAAGGAACCGTAATCGTCGTCATCGGCAGTATGTCGCTCTTGAACATGGCACTATTTGCATTCGTGTCTGGGTGGGGACATCTCATCTCGCTTCACTCTTGCCTCCATGGGTTTGGGTTATCCCATTTGGCCACTCATCTGCTCATTGTCCTTTCGTTACGACCTCTGATCATTTGACCCCCAAGTACTGCCAAATCCAGCATTGTGCCACCGATATGTTCAAGAGAAGTTGACCTCTGCAAGTATAACCTCCCTCTGATATCTCACGCAAAACAAAACTTGTCTCTACCCGTCTCGCGTCGATGATGTGGGAAACATTATGGCCCACCTTCGATAAAGATCACTTCCTGTCGACTTCAACTCATTATCCAGGAGTGACCTAGAGATTCCATTCAGGTACCTTAGGGCCTGCATGCCTTAATGGCAGGTTCTTCGTGTTCGACGTGAGTTTTTCATCATCGGCCTCTGATCGGATGATTCCGCGGGTGTTCGACATCGGCTCATTTATTCACATGCCGTGGATTGTACCTATAGTACCTTGAGGACCATCGTCATTATTGGTGGCCCCTCTCGCGTCTGTTAACAGTTCTCATCATTGGCTGGTAATCAGACGATGTTCAAGCATGTTTGACTTCGACACATATATTCACATGTTTGAACTTGTACTTTGTTCGGGTTCGGATCGAGCACAAGACCCTGGTTCTAGTCCATTATGGACCAGGTTGCGATTTTGTGGGACATCATTACATGACTCATTGATGGATGGCTGCGACCATACCTGAGTCCTCTTAAGGATGGCTGCGACCATGCCTCTTATCATTATGGTCTTTTCGGCTGGGTGGCTGCGTCTACACCATAGACCTTGTTCATATGTCTTTTGGATGGCTGCGCCCATGCCTAGACTACGTGTAATTGAAATATCAGTTGTATCTGCCTGCAGGTTCTCCCTGGTGGTGTTCCAGTCCAGCAGTCTTGTAAAGCATTTCACCCCTCCTACTCTCTCGGGCTTCATGCTTTAGGGGGCATCTGTTACACAGTAAAATGTCACTGCCCTCATGTCAGTCTCCCTACTGTGTTGTGAAACCACATTCACCTATGCTCATGCTCCTCAAAATGGCTAAAAAACCCTCTTTGCCTAAGTTAAATGAATCATCGCGTCTATTATTCAAATAATCGCGCTGATAGGCGGAGTCCAGTGTACCTGATGCGCTTCCAGCGCGGAAGCACACGTCTTTTCCGCGCTGGTCCCATTTTACGGACAGCGCACCCGCTGTTTGTCCCGTTGAGCGCTGAATAGAACTCCTCTGCAGTTGGTCTGTGATGTCAGCGCGCCAGCCCAGTGTTTCACCTGCGCTGATCCTGTTTGGGAAAATTTGTTCTAACAACCAGCCTTCCAGATCCCTCCAGACTTGGTTGTTAGCATTGTTGAGGTCGCCATCCTTTCTCTGGCTTGTCTGTTCGACTGACCATCCACTTATCTTGGGGAAAAGCTCATCCTTTAGCTATTCAAGGAGACCCCTTCTCCTTTATAAGCTTCCTCCATTGCCCATGAGCAGCTAGTTTGGAACGTATAGACTTGGATTGAGGAATTCTTAGTGCATTAGTGCTGCTCTTTGTAGTCATTTGGTGTGTTGTGTGAGGATTGCTTTGAGCTTGAGGAAGGTCATGATCTTGTTGCCTTGTATGTGAGAGAGAGACCTCTTTGACTTGGGAGATTTGCTTCAAAGGTGAATGCTTGGAAGATATGCTGGCTGGACCCTCTAGAGAAGGACTCAGCGTCAGGACTTCGGTTGTACCTTACTCTATTTCCTGTTAATAAAGATAAATGACTATTCTTATGGTTCCATTTCCATTTGTCCTGTGAATGATTAATGTAAATTGTATCCTTCCTGACTGATACATAGTTGTTGTTAGTAGATTTTACGCTTTTGTTTGCCCTCTCTTTGCTTGTGCAGGTGTTCGTCCGCGGGGATAGCGGAGAATTGTGATCGGCCGGAGCGAAGGAGCGAGAGGATCATCTCTTCGAAAAACATAGCGTTGGAATCCAAGTAGGTTTCTTTTACCCACTTGTTAACTACAACTAGGAATCTACAGTATAGCATTGTTTGATTGTTGCTAGACCCCTGTTAGGCTAGTAGGGATCGCCTCTATCCGTAGAGGGGATTTACCTCACCAACACCAAGAGTCAATGACAATCAGGACATGTACAGCGGTTAATTAAACGCATTTACTTTCTCAGTTATTATTGTGCAATCTTTTCTTCATGAATAGTTATTAAGCATGTCAAAGTAGTTGGACACAGTTATGTCCAGATATTTTCCCAATGGGATATTTTGTAAATAACTTCTATATATTCTTCGAAGGCAGATGTATTAAGGGTTGGTTGTTTTTTATAATTTTGGGATGATAGGCTCTGAGGGAGACTCGCACTGTATGTTGGAAAATTTTCTATAATCAAAGATTGCTCTCAAGCATGGAGAATGAAATGTTGCTGTGTTTAAATGGTTGAAGATTGACTGTGAAATTCTTGTGCTGTAGCATGACTCAATAAGTACTTCTTATCTCTGTTTTCACTCATGAATTGCGCTCTAAAATAGCGGAAAGAAAGATTAGCTTAGAATTTGTGTAAATACACTCTATGCTCGATTTCTGTTGTTTCTTCATGTTTTCATCTGTTTTAGGCATAAATATGAATTCCATCTGGCTCATATTTGCTCTAATTCATCATGTGTGACAGTTATCCATGAATTCTTAACTGCTCATGGATACAGTTCATCCATTTTCCCTCTGTTGAAGATATTGAGAGATCCTTTATTGCCTCTCAACCCTCAGCGGCCATTTCATCTCTTTAAGCCTAAAGATTGTGTTATATACAGCTACCTTGCTTCACATTTGTCTTGTGACCAAGAAAACGCACCAGCAGCTTGACTCCTTGACTCCACGCCCAATGGTTTAAAATTTTCTGCTCCATGCTTTGCCATCTCCACCTGAAAATATTTTCCCTCCATCTAAAACTCCATCCAAACTTAAAGCAAAACCCTTGAACTCAATAGCTAGCCTAAAATCATCATCAACAAAGCTAAATCATTAAGAGAGAGCCCTCTCTGATTGCAAGTGGGCTAGAACCTGCAATCCAAAGATTGGTTTGTGGTTACCTCAGTCGTATCCCTTCAGGAGCTTAGAGACAACCTGAGTGATAACACTTTCCACTATTGTTGGACACATCAGACATTGCAGAACAAATAACACAAATAAAGATCAACCCAGACTGCATGGAACATGCTACAACTGATCAAATTATGGACACATAGATCGAGACCACTCACCAACAAAAGACCCAATTGCATTAGGTTGTCAAATTTTGCCAACTCGTGCACCAAGGGAAGTGGCTCATCAAGGAGGAAGTTCAACAGAAGTTTCCCCATCTCATGGAGGCCCTCAACGTAATGGAGACCATTGCTTCTTGAGGGGACATGCTTGATCTAACCATTGCTTCTTGAGGGGACAGGCTTGATCTAACCATTGCTTCTTGAGGGGACAGGCTTGATCTAGGTGGATATTGGTGGACACCCACCTATTCCACTTGGACCCCCACCTTTGTTTCTTTCAGTTGCCTTAATTGTACCACAACTTACTATTTTTGGTAGTTTTTCAGGTCCTAAACTTTCAGAGCTGTTTTGAGGGCCTCAATGACATTTTTTGGGAAAACAGAGAGACAAAAAAGGTGCAAGCCTAATTTATTAGTCTTGTTTCAGTATCCTCTTGGATAATTTTGAAACAAGGTATTATGATAACCAAACATAGATCCTATGCAAAAGTTACGACACCGGGAAGTTGATGTTCCAACTAACCCCAACGGGACCCACAAGCTTTTGGTGTTTAATCTCCTATGATTCGGTTTTGGATGTTTAGGGTTTCCCCTTTGTTTCTTAATGATAAAAGGGCCCATGAGCCTCATTGTAACATAGTTCAGAAGGCATGTATCTACCACATCTCTTCTCAAAGATAAGCTACCATCACATGAGCTAGTTTATTTACATTCTGCATGTTACAATTTTTAGTACTTTGTTATTAATGATTTGATGTTATTTTTCATTGTATCTTTGTGTTTTTTTCATATCTTTATTTTATTTTTTTCCTTAATAAATATGGATCATATGTGACAAGTGAAAGAGACACACAATTCCTTGCTAACAATGGAACTAGAAGTATACTTGTACAATAGGTGATGTGTCAATATATAGTGTTGATGTGTCCTTATACAAATGATGATGGGGTAGGAGAGATAAATACCTTATTAAACTTTAATAGACAACAACTCTATGCTCAAAGCTCATACTTGAGCAAGAGTATAGTTGTTGGAAATATCCCAATAAGAAGAATGCCTTCATAAGGTTGGAATTTGCCTAAGAGTTTTTTAAGAGCAAGATTTTGAATACCCTATCTCCTTAATTCCACCTAGGGGGTTGAGTATGTGAAAAAAAAACCTTGTAAACTAGCAAGGTTACAAGTTCATAACAATACAAAAAAGAAATAATTCCTTTCCTTTAAGGAAGCTAGAGATATTATTTATGTGAGTTGTTGAGGTTATAAAGAGTAGGGTATATTAAACACTTCGTATAATTTAAGTTCATCATAGGAATAAATTTCCAATGATGTTTAAAACTACATATCTACAAATGGTACACCTAAACATTTCTCTAGTGGAGCAAAGGTAAAATTCTATGAAATTTGTAAGTAGTGGGGACAAGAACTAAATCCTTGCACGTTGTTGAAAAATTATCATACCTATATGAATGTGCGAAGTACCAAATGACATGGCCTATAAAAGGTTAGATAAACTACTTTTGAATTTCTCTTAGTGAAACTATATGGAAAGAAATGCTTCCATTTAGTCAAATAGAATTTGTGGTCTAGTTCCAAGAACAGGAGACTATTGGATCCTTTCAAGAAGCCTAGGCATTTTGTACATAATGTATAATTTAGGTAATTGATGGAAAGAAGAGATGGAAATTTCTTATTCTGATCACATCATGAGATGGGCCTCGATGGGTGAAAATTGTTTGGGAAAAGTCAATCTATAAACCCTCTTGTTAATAGTAGCCAAGATTAAAATATGGCAAAGACATTGTAGCTTAAAGCATTTGGAAATCCTATAAGGCCATTAAAATTCGTCAACTTATGTAAAAGGGTGACTTATTATGAACAATCCTATCTTTTAACCACAACTATATATGGTTGTCTCCTTTGGTTCAATTTAATGGTAAGACTATGAAAGAAAATGATTGAGTTCTGACCAATAAGCTCTTTATGAATGGTATTGCTAAAGTTCATGATTTCTTTTACAGTGAAAGCAATAGTTAAATTTGAATGTAGGATATCAACTAAATTTTATATATAAACTTGTTATTAGGAAAGTTAAGAAGCTAGTTACAACAAGTGTCGTGTTTCTTTAGCATGGACTCCTTCCCCATTTACATGGTGAAAAGGTTACAAGTGGAATTATCATAAGGGTTAAAAGAAATAAAGTCCTTCAATAAACATGAGTTTCATAAAAAGTTTATTACCAAACAAAAACTTTTGAAACAACAAAACCTTTCAATAATAGAATTAACCATGCATAAAAACATTTTAGTAGAAGGAATGAAAGTAACATAAAGTTTTTTTTTGGTAAATTGAAAATATGTTGAAATAATTTAGGTAACGTTTAATTTTTTCTTTTTCTTTTGAAAAAATTGTAGATATATGAGTGGGGAGGTCTATTGTTCAATTATCATCGCAACAAATCAAATATACTCCTTGAAATTGAATACCAATAAATAAGAGAACAAAATGTCCTCCAATTACTCAAATTACTAACTCAAAACTTCATATTAATTTTTAAAAGCCTAAAAACAATAAATAAATAAAATATAACTTAATTCTTTTTAAACAAAATTAAACCTATTTTCATAATTATAAATAAATAAATATAACTTAATCTTTTTAAACAAAATTAAACTTTTCATTAATTATATATATATATATATATATTAACTTGGTATTAAAAATAATTTCCACATAATCATTAGCATGATTTTGCATTCATGATTTGATTAATGATTTTGGTATTTTATTTAATTGATAATAAAAAATGGAATATGAAACATGATTTTGCTTATCATATTAAATTCCTTTTAATTTATTTAATTTATTCAAAATAATTTATTTATTTATTTATTTATTTTTATTTATTTTTTTTGTTTTTTAATTTACAAAATTTTACTATTAATATATAAAAAATTATATAGTTATTTAAAAATATAAAAAAAAATATTATTATAGTTTATATTTATTATAAATAAATAATTAAGAAAATTTAGAGAAAAATTAATATTTGAAAAAAATGATGTACTCTATAATAATTTTATTTTTTATTTTTAAATTCTCAATTTTCGTTATTTTTATATCTCACATACAACCATATCTCACTTAACATGGATTATATTTAAATTCTCAACTTTCTTTATCTCTATATCTCACATATAACCATATCTCACTTCACATGGACTAGAGTTTCATATATTTTTTCCAAATAAAAAGGTTTTTCATTGTGGTTTATATGAGCTTAATCAACTATTTTCATATTTCACATTTGTCTTACAATTTTTTTCTAAATAAAAGTTGTTTTTGTTGTGGTTTTTATGTTATATATTTAATATTGAAAGTAATGCTTCCATGTGTTATCATGAATTGTCATTGAGAGTTTCCAAAAGTCAATTTACAAGTTGTTGTTTCCTATATATGAGTTGTAGTTATGATCTAGATGTGTGAAAATCAGAGATTTATGTCCTATATATGTGTAACTATTGTGATCAATAAGATATCACAAAGTGTATTTTGTGTTGTGCATAATTTTTCTCCTTCTTTCTATTTTTCAAACATGGTATCAGAGTTGGTTCCCTCACTCTATCACAAGAGGGGTTGAGATCATGCAATTTTAGCAATGATACTCCTTTGTACATATATTAGTTTAATAGTGTGTTTGATCTATTGTTTGTATGAACATTTGATTTGTGTGTGGATTGTGGATAGTTGCATGCAAAGGAGAATTGTGAAGATCGATTGTTGCTATTGTTGTGTGAAGTTCCATTTTGGACAAATCTTTGTAAAAGAAGAGGAGATCTACTTGTGAAGAAGTTGGATTAGCATATATTTGGTTTGATCTAGTGCGGATCTATAATTGAGAGCAATGTCTACATGTTTTAAATTGTGGTTCTTGCGATTATGAGATGGTGCAAGTTGTACATCTACGACATGCAGGTGGAATGTTGGCATTTCTCATTCTAGATCTAAACTAATAAAATATTGTGGTATTGTTTATTCAGACTTCAAGATCCAAATGTTGCAGATCTGATGGTAAATAAAAATATGCAAAGTTATTATTATTATATTTGATCTGATCTGCACAAATCAATAAAGAGAAATAATTGATTTTTTCTTTGTATGTTTTGGTGGTTGGTGTTTGTGTTTCTATTGGTTATAAAAAGGGTTGGTGGTTCTTAAATTAGAAGCCCCGATGTCCAAAAAGTCAATTCTTGTGTGTTTTTATTGGTTATAAAAAGGGTTGGTGGTTCTTACACTAGAAGCCGTGGTGTCCGAAACATCAATTCTTGTGTGTTAGTAAGGTCAATTTGTTTGATTAACTTTTGAACACATTTAGTATCCAGACCTCCATCCTAGCAAATGACGGATAGCCGAAAGTGAAATATACAACATATGGTGGTTGGTCCATAGGATGGTTCATTACTTGATAGCTCTTATTGCGTAAGCCTTGAAGAGCCGAGGTGTCAATATTGTTGATCTTCCAAAGCTCAACAATGATGGTGAGAGGAAATTGCATTTTAAATGGAGGTCAAGTGATAGCTCGAAGATGTGGTGGTGAAAGAGAAGTGTTTACGAGATTCCGAAGTGAATGTGAGTGTTGATGAAGACTAGATAGACAAAGATTATTTTTCTTCTTGTAATATGTGTTCTCAATGTTTTCCATGTAAGCATTGAGGGAGGGAGGGTATTGGAAGTAATGCTTCCATGTGTTGTCACAAGTTGTCATTTGAGAGTTCCCAAGCATCAATCTAGAAGTTGTTGTTTCCTATGTATGAGTTGTAGTTATGACCTAAATGTGTGGAAGTCAAAGATATATGTCTTATACATGTGTAACTAATATGATCAATAAAAATATCACAGTGTGTATTTTGTGTAATTTTTCTCTCTTTTTATTTTTCTAACATTCAAATGATTTAATATAACTTTCTATTAAATAATGTGCTTTTCGAAATAATTTGTTTGTTTATGTTAATAAAAATTAGTATATTAAAATATTTAGTATATGTCTTATGTAAAAAATTAATATTTGTTATCTATCAAATTAATAACAAACTTGAGAAAAATTACAAATTTCCTCTTTTAACACCTACCAAACTAATTTCCCATCTATCGTTATAAATCTCAAACAAACCAGTGAAAAGGCAATTACTTCATTTTACCAACAAAATCATCATACTTCTCCCATCCTCATTGACTTCCGACCTTGTAAATATACCCAACCCTCATAGACACCTCCATTTACCTTGTACACATAGTCTCTCTCTCGCCTCATTCACTCTTAAAGCGGTACCCACACCATAAATTTTTGAAGACATTTTCACATTACCATTTAAAGCTGATTGTTTAAAATCATGGAATACATTACTTCAAGTAACCCGGTAAAAAAAACCATAACCATAAAAGTCCAATCTTTGATACATATGCATTAAATGACTTTCGGTAATATTGATTATCAACCCAAATAAAGTTATGATTCGAGGACTAAAGAAATGAAGTCCATCTAACTTTTCTCTTTATCTTCTCTTCACAGGGTTACACGGTCTGCATGTTCCTCACCACCAAGGTAGGAATTTGGATTTCTCTTTACCTGTCATACAATTATATTTTGACGTTTTGGGTCCTTATGCTTCCTGTCAAGAAACGTTATATTAAAAATTTTGCACTTCAAGAGTCATGTTCTCATAATAAATTAACCCTTCACTAATAAAGTTTTGATTAAAAAATTACCATTCAATAAATAATTATGTTGAAAATTTTCATATATTTATCGTAAAGAAAAAACTGAAATTTGAAAAAACTCAATTGTGGAGGTTTCAATAAAAAGTGTTGAACATTTGAAATTTGCTCATTTAAAGTATATAATCAGTCCAAGCCTCCAAGGTAAAACCGAAATTCGAGCATAAAGCCCTGTCTTTTTGGACAAACTTATAAAATTTTAATATATTAAATTTTTGATGCCGTGTCCTTTTGGCCTAGTTTATGTTTTTTTGTTATATTAAAAACGCATCAAAATAAACTATTCAATTTTAAAAATATAGTATTATTGTAATATTCTTATGCATCCGATATAATATAGTATTGCAGTATTCTTGTGAATCACGTTAATCAATCCTGCTTGAGGAAATAAAAAGTAATATATTTTTATTAAATTAACTAATTTTTAATTAAAATAATATTAATTTTAATTTAATTAATTTATTAGTTATGTTTTCAAAACTTTCTATTGTAAAGATTTTATTATTTTAAAATCCTTTATTGTCTTAACATCTATATTATTAACCATTCAGCGAAAATAACAAATATATTTAAAAAAAATAAAATTGATTTTGCATCTGAAACAGGGTTAGAGATTTTGTACCTGCGTGTTTGCCCAAAAGCGCAGTGAATGCATCTGACAACTGCACATAAAGTAAACACGTACGAATAAGCGATCTCAAACTGTTGTTTCTTCAATGTACAGTTTCTTCCATGTTAATCTCAATTGGAAAAATAAGTAAACCTGTTTCTTCAATGATATCTCAGTTGGAAAAATCACACAATAATAGCATACCACAATTGTGTTTTATTTTCATTTACACAGTAATGCCTAAAAGATAAAACCCCAAAAAGTTGCTTGCAGATGAAAATAAGAAGAAGTAATTTTGCTCAAAAGAATAATTGAAACATAGATGAGAGACACCAAAATATATTTAAAAGAGGGTTTTCTTAGTTACCTCCTCAAGTCCTCTTTGCATCGAGAATCCTTCTTAATATTACCGTGAAAATTCTCAGCAAGAATTAAACCATGAACAAGAGTCGTCGAATAGTTAAAGGGGTTTCCCCAACCCCTCTTTCCATCTGGAATTGATTACAAAATCCCTCTCACTATAATTACAGTGGAAATTCTCAGTAAAAATTGGAGCCTGAACGACAGCCACCAAATATTTAGAATGGGGTTTTCTCGGTTACCTTTACATCAGGAATGAATCACAATCAATCACGAAGACCCTGGAAAATTCTAATTGCATGTTCAAAAAATTTTACAGAATTATGATATGAAAAGAATCATACATGAATGAAAATACCCCAGCCGTAAAGAATGGGAGTCCACATAAACCAATCTGAAATATGCGAAGTCCTTTAGTATTTATGCGCATGAGGATTGCGCATATCCCCTTCGTCCTTCGCATTTCCCTTGTCTCTTATGCGAAGAGCTCTTCAAGCGAAAGTCGATGAGTGAAATGAGCTCTTCCTTCACTCATATATATACGTTTCCTTCCTCATGTTAAGGGGTTGCTTATTCATGGCCGACCTCCCTTTATTACATGTAAAGCCCATGTATATCATACATGCCCCACATAATTCATGTCGGCTTTAGAAATTAGAATTTAGCATATTTTCAATTAAAAAAACTTGCCCAGAAAATACCCTGCTATATGAAAAATAAAGGGGCGTAAGTTGTAAATATACCAAGGCTGATTAGAATTTAGCATATTTTCAATTAAAAAAACTTGCCCAAAAAATACTCTGTTATATGAAAAAACTTGCCACGTAAGAACGTTTGGTGCGTAAAAACGTTTTGGAAAAAGTTCCAAACGTCAAAAATCCGTCTTTAACTCTTCCAGGCACATCACTCAAAACGGGGAATGACAAATTCCAGCCATCAAATACGTGCAAAAAGCCTTATGACGGGCAAAATGCCCGTCAAATTCCATCCCTGCTCACCACTTCTGAATCGAAGCGACGAGACTTCTATGTACTTCTCTCACATCCTTATGCACCATTGAAAGTGATTAATTTCTAGTTTTGATTAAATATAAAATTATTGTTGTGAGTAGTTAGTGTGGATTATCAAATATGAATTTAGAAATTGTTGTTTTTAATGTATGAATTGTTGTTTTTTAATGTATAAGTTATAGTTGTGATTTAGATGTATTGAATATAAATTTTTTATATTCTATATATTTATAAATATGTTTCCATTATATTTATAATAGTTGTGATAAAAAATATCAAATATGATTTTATTTGTGTGCCAATCTTCTTATTTATAAATTTTTCAAAGAATATAAATAAATATACATATAAAAATATATAGTATTTTAAATACAAAATGTAATCGTTACCTTAGTGCATGACACGTCGATCATTTTAATGCAGCCAACATAATGACGCTTCCATCCAAACAATGTGAAATTAGAATGGTTCTTTCACAATCAATTTTAAGCGACCAACATCAAATTCCACATTCAACGCAATGTTGATAGATCTGATTTATATCCAAACAATGTGAAATTAGGATGGTCCATTCACGATCAATTTTAAGTAATCAACATCAAATTCCACATTCAACACTAGGTTGATTGATCTTATTCATAAAAACATAGATATTTACAGAAGGTATCCTCGCCGAAATGCAGCATAACTGTATCATACTGCCGCTTGAGAATGTGAACCGGGCGAGTATACTACAATTAATGCCAGCCCATATATGATAGCTGACATTTTGAAGGTAGGCTGCCTTCAAACTGAAGAAACCCTACACGGCAACATAGAGAGCTGAGTAGGGCTGCTATCACGCTGGTTACCATCTATGAATCTGATTGGAATGTTTGCAGTGGGCAATGGCTCCTTGGATGGCCCCGTGTAGCTCCATCAATCTCATGATCCCCTCGCTACTCATGTCATTGTTAGGAAGCTTCTGCTGCAGAGAAATACCACCTTCAGCACATGGAGACCACAAATCCATCACAAGTTAACCCCATTTTCTGAATCTAAACAAAGATATCATCAACGTGGTTTTGAGCAATTTGGGAAAGTGGCTTTTGACTCGTGCAGGGCCGCTACTAGAAGAGTCGGGAGAGGCATGGATATCCTTCAAATCCATGTCATACTCCAGTGGCGTAGGAATTAGCTGAAGGGGAAGCAGCTGGCGTTGATCAAACAAGCACTGAATTGGGGCTGGGGGATTTGCGAGACAAAGAGACAAGTCTAATTCGAATTCATCTTCGCTATCAGCATCGACTGACCTTGACCTTGAGACTGAGATTAAGGTTGGGGTGATTTCTCTTGGGCAGAAGGGCAATGAAATATCAATATCAAAAGCAGTTTTCTATAATGAGATTTTTTGAAAGTTTTTCTGGTGGATTTTTCCGGTCAAAATCTGGCAGCAATTTATTGGAATCGCAAGTTTGATCGCTAGTTTCTGCACAATCAAAGCGTCCCAAGGGTTTTTCAGGGTGTTGAATCCAAATATGCAGTTAAAAAACCAGTTTAACTGCAACAAATCAAGATTTAACCTCAATTTCTTTCACCGGAATCTCCAAAAAATCACATTATAAACAACTCCATATCAAAATCCATATCAAAATACTGGGCATCCTCCCTATAAGGAGGATACTCATTATCATCAACCTGGGTATCATCTGAATAAGAAGCTCCAGAGCTTTACTCATACTGTAATACTGCATTGGATTTTTTGGCATTGAAGCCTCAATAAAATATATGATATACTGCTAAAAATGGCTTATAGAGGCTCCGAGAATGCCTTTCATGTTTGGTCTTTCTCTGCAAAATTGTCAGCTTTGGAGATTGTACGAAACCTTCTCAGTCCAATTTATTAAAAAAGGAACGGTGAGCCCACGTTCGGTGTTACTCCATATAGCAGCGAGTGGGATATGTAGAAACACATTATTTGATGTAAAAGCCTTGTTCCGAGGATGGGGCCATGAAAAGGTTAGGGGTGCTGTTGTTTTGCCATGTGGCATTATGCTTCTTGATTTTTATAACTCCACACTTTTGTTTGGTTGTGTAGGTATGCAAGACTGGGGAAGTGCGCCTAAGCTCATGGATGACGTTAGTACTTTAAAGGTTGACCATTTTTATGACTGCTCCTGTGAACCTGACCATAAAATGTTACATAATTAAAGCGGTAATGCCCTCGACCTCTCATGGCAATTCCTATTTCCACCTCCATAGCAAAGTTAATGCTATGGAGGGTACCTCTGTCAGAGTCTCACAGACCCAGCGACGACATGGACCATACCTTTCTAGCTGCCCAGCGAAAAGCCCCCGGCGACCCTGCCCGCCGCCAACCTTGCAGTTCTGGTCACATCGTATTGATGAAGTATGGCGCCGATGAAGTATTGAGGCAGATCCGCCGAATCCATAGCACGTGGCCTCCGTTCAGACAAGGATTAATGCCGGACGGGAGAGCTCACCAACCTCCTCCGGCCTTCAATTATTTGCAGAGAGAACATTATCTGCAGTTCAATTCGGCGAATAGGAGAGAACATTATCTGCAGTTCAATTCGACGAACAGAACAGACCAGACCTGGAGCACCTGGCCACTGGTTATCGAGAGCAGCGGTTTGCAAGGTTAGCACTGCTTAAATCTTTAGCTGAAATAACTAGCTAGTTAATGGGTCATAAATTCCTTGATTGTAGTTCGAACAACGCATTTATAAACTACACATATATTTTGTATTCGACCTCAATCTCTGGAGAACAAGCTTTGAACCTAATCATTGGAGAATCCGCTGATCATGACGGACCATTCATCGGTTGCGGGTCTGACCTGCGTATCAATCTGCATAATCCAGGAATATTATGTAATTAAGGAATCGTCCCAATCCGGTATTTGGGTTCTTATAAAATCGCCACATGAGAATTCGTTTATATATACGACCCCAAAACTAATGGCAGCATAACATGAATAGCCCATTCGACAGTTTCATTCTGAGACCGAAACTCTGCTGCCGATATATGGTGTGAAACCCTCAATATTTAAAGGAAGGGACTTATCAAACGACACATATTGATGTTGATATAATTCTTAAATCCATGATATGATCCAGAGAAATAATACCTTGACCCATTTTGTTCGCATCCCCTTTAGTAAATGGCTTAGGCTGATTTGAATGGTAGAGAGCTATAATGATCATACATACTAATAAAACTGAACCCAATGAGATGCAAACAATAGCTGGTGT
>APFE030247467.1:3912-53201 GCA_000404065.3 Pinus taeda | reverse complement strand
GTATGACAAATATTTAGAACCAGTCAATATATTTTTTTAAAATTTGTAAATGATATAAAGTTGATGTATAAATAATGGATAAATATTTTAAAAGTAATTAACAAAGTTTGTAAATGATATTAAATTCATATATACTTTAAGCTAATAAAATGAAAAATGTATATAAAATGATTATTTAAAACATTTTAATTAAAAAATCATCTCACCATAACTATATGTTTAATCAAGTAAAGAAATAAAGAAATTAATTCAGCTGAAAATTTAGAGAGGTACATACTCCAACCTACATAGTAAGGATGGGAGCATATCAATTAACCTTTATTAATAATACTTTGTTTAAATTAAATTTCTATTACATAAGACAAAAGAGAAAAATTGGCATACTCCAACCCTCATATTAAGGATCACAAGATATCATTACCCTCCATTCACATGATAATGATTTTATATGATGTGAAATTATTGTTTATTTGTTTAATTTTAATTTTATAATATAATGTTAAAAGTCATTTAGACTTAAGCAAAATATTGCCTTTGAATTTTTATTTTTGTTCCCAATATAATATAGATCTCATCAAATTACTAGTAATTTCATATATATAATTTTACATACATTTATTTTATCAAATACAAAATATATAAATATATAAGAATTAAATTTAAATATGAATGTTGTAATAAAATATATAATAAAGATATTTATTATTAAGTAACTAAACAATCCCACTTCAAGTGGTTATAATAAAGATAGTTATAATAAAGATGTGGCACACAATAATATAATAAATACTTCAATCATCTCACCATAACTATATGTTTAATCAAGTAAAGAAATAAAGAAATTAATTCAGCTGAAAATTGAGAGAGGTAGAGCAAACCTTGAAGATCTCTTTATAGAATCACTCACTTGAAAGTATAGTAGGAGGATGAGGATCTAAGTGGAGATTCTATTTCTTAATAATAATGCACACAAAACAACAACTTAAACAATACTAAAACAATAAGCTAAAAAATACTACCATTTGTTACTAGTTATTAATTTTCAAAAGTGTTGGATAAAAGAACAAATGAAAATGTATTCCAATAAAAAAAAGTAATTTGAAGAGACAAGAAAAGGGATTTTTGTATTATTATTGATGTAAAAATATTAAAAAAAATATTTCTCAATGGTCAACAAAGAACTTTATCTTTAATTATAAAGCAATTTCAATAATAGTTGTTTCCCTTATTAAATGCTCATAAGGAAGCATAACATGAAGAAGAGTCGAGATAAAAAATATTGGTGCAATTGGGCACTTCAATCCTTGAGGTGCTTAGTCAACAAAATACTAGTATATGGTAAACTTTTTGAAATAATTAATGATGACTTCTATTTATAAACTTTATTGTGTCCAAAATGGACCTTGAATGTTGAACCCTATCCATGTGAATGTAAGAACTACAATTATGGCTAAAGACCTGAATGAGTTTGTTCCACTTTGCATGGGTGACAATCAACTAAGAATCGTCCAAACATGACTATTTCATAAGTAGGTTGGGGAAATTGCAAAATTCATGTTGCAACAATGATTGGAATTTTTTCCAAAGATAAGAGTGCAATTGCATGTTGGATAAAGGGATAATAGTGTAGTGTTCTTGGAATGGATAAAGGTTGCAATTTTGACCATGACTCATTTGCGAGAACCAGAGCTGCTGCCCGAGGCCTTCTATTTGCTGGTGGCTTGCTTCTTCTGAGCCGCCTTCTATTTGCTGGCATCCGACTTCTCCTGAATAGTGCCAGGTTGCGCAATGACAAGATGTTTTGCAGTGGTGTGAGTCTGTTCATTCGGCAGGCGAGTCTACTCTCTGAACGCTACAGAGATGGTGGCGATGATGGCAAGGCGATTCATGGTGCAGTGGAAGTGGAATTGGGCCATTTGATGCGGTTGGTGAGGGGACACAGAGAAGTTGAGTGTCTGGGTTGCAACATTGACACGCCGAGCTTCGATGGGTTGGACCTGGCCTCTTCCACTGCGAGTGGCGAGATATCTGCTGGAGAAATGGGCTGTGGACAAGGTGGAGGAAGGGGAGGACTAAGGGGTTGTCAGCTTAGAGGGGGACGAAGAGGGGGGGAATGGAACTACCTCAGCTGCTGCCCCGCCTACAACGCGTTCGGTGGTAGAGTTGCGGCATGGTCCTGTGGGTGGGGTGGAGCTGACTGGTGTGGGACAAAATGACGAAGGTGCTAACAGTGTGCGCAGAGGAAGAGGCAGACTCAACACGGGAATTCATAGGGCAATTCAGGTGAGAGACAAAGACTAGAACCAAGGCTTCAGTTTGCAGAGTGCAGAGAACATTCTGGGAAAAATAGATTCCATCCCCCAAATCTATACATCTTAGGAGTCGACAACACCTCCCTGTTGTCGTGCGTGAGCTTGGCTCTGTAGCATCAAGGAGGCAGGAGCAATTCAGAGGGGGCGGGGTAGAGGTATGCAGGCTTGTTGAACCCATGGACTTAAACTTGTAGAGGAGTCCTCAACCTGTGTGCCAGAGTAAAGGCGCCTGCAAGTTGATGGTGGCTCACCATAAATCATCTCGGGTGGGAACGCGGGTGGCCATGTGGCTAAGCCACCTGTCGACCCATTATCTAATCCGCATTAACGCGTCTTTAACCACCCGCATCTAGGGGTGCTGCATCATTTTGTACCAGTTTAGTGAATTCCTGTAGTTGGGATCCATCATTTATAATGTCAAGTGAACCTGAGTGTAGAGTCCGGTCACTATCCACTCCCAAATTTTCCAGGAGATCAACCACTTTGTTTCCTTCTCTTTTGATATGTTTGAATGTGATTCCTCTGTTAGTTGTGAGCCATTATTCAATGAGCTCTAAACATGCTGCCAATCTCCAACTGCAGGCCACTTTGTGAGCAGGGGTCCCTTGTAGAATTTGATTAGACATGTTGATAAGTATCTTAGTGTCTCCTTCAATCAATAAGGGGAAGAAGCCATGATGCTGAGCTAGACGAAGTCCTTGCCACAATCCCTCAAGCTCAGTTGAATTGTTCGTGTCCCATCCAATTGTGCCCATGAAAATCAAGAGAGGTTTGCCTTTGTGATCCCTGAATATTCCTCCATAACTTGCCATGCCTGGGTTGCCTTTGGAGGCTCCATCAAAATTTAATAGAGTCATTCCGTGTGGCGAAGGGAGCCATTTGCTAGAAGTTTTGTGATTTAAAGAGGATTTACCGGGGTTCTCCTGTATCTGGTTAATCTGAAGATTCCAATTCTTCCATATGTTTTGCTCCTATGGAAGGGTGGGAAAATCATCTTAGTGCCATGTTTGGAGTGCTAAGGTTTCCTGAAGATTGTTGCAGAGATTACTCCATATGATCTCTATTGGTGTGCATTGATTCTTGAAGATACGACGGTTCCTTTCCTTCCATATACTCCAAATAAGAAGACCTGGAATGATTTTCCACAAAGAGTTTAATAGTTTGCTCTTGTACGGATTGATTGCCTAATTGCGGATGGTGTTGGTAATGTCCCCTTTTACTCTACCTTCTTTTTGACATCTGAAGCTTGTTTTTTCTTAGAGTTTATTTGCCAGATTGCATGTGTCCATGAGGTGTTGTATGGTCTCTTCCTATTGTTTACAGTTGGGGCATATTGAGGGCTCGTGGAAGCTTTTTTCCTTAGATTGTCCCAGGTGAGTATTCTTTTTTGATATAATAGCCAGAGGAAAGTAGAGACCTTGGGCCAAATTCTAGGAGACTAAATTTTGTCCCAAAGAGGGTCCTTGAATTTTTGATTGCTAATCAGAAGGTTGTACGCCTCCTGTGTGGTAAAGGTCCCACGTGGATTGTACCCCCAACATAAGATATCCTTCTTATTAGAAAATCTAATTTTCTGGTTTGTGAGTTCTATGTCAATCTTCTTACGTATTAGCTCTGTTCCTTGCCTGATGATGTGTGTCATGCTTAGCCATTGTCTATAACCCTGATTGAGGGTGGGAGTCCAGTGTTGGTTGAATTTGTCCATCTGATGCTCATCCCAATCCTCTATTTGGGGTGGTCTGATCAGGTTGCTCAGCTTGGGTATTTTCTGCCAAGAGTCAACCCAGAAGCGGGCATTGTTGTCGTCTCTTATTTCCCAAAAACTATGATGTTGAATCATGGCTTTGTGCTCTTTGGAAACATTCTAGATTAAGGAGCCTTTTTCTGTATCTGTGAGTTGGATTAAATTGTCTGGTGGTTTTTTGTTTGCATATTTGGCAGTCCAGAGGATGGCCCAAGGTCTGTGTGGAGCAGAGAGCCATTTCCACCATATTCTTGCTCCCATGACTGCATTATTGTGTTGATGGTCTCGAAGACCAGTACCCGCAGAGTTTTTTGGGAGGCATATTGTTGCCCATTTGACCAATGCCCATTTGCGATTTTGACCAGAAGATTCCCATAAAAATTTCCGTTGTAGATTTTTGATCTTTTTAAGCACCCATTTTTGTGCCGCCAAAACAGAGAAGAGATAAAGAGGCATTGATTGCAAGACAGTTTTGACTAGCACTAGACGACTAGCCATATTGAGGGCTCTATAAGTCCAGGAGGAAAGGCGAGCTTCAATTTTTTCTAGGAACAATTGCCAGGAGGTATGCTTTAATGCAAAATCAGTCAAGGGGGCACCAAGATATTTGGATGGGAGAGAGGAGATAAAGAATCCAAGAATGTGGGCTATAGAGGATTGAGTTATGGAGGGAGTGTGAAAAAAGAATATTTGGGATTTGACAATATTTATGCTGGATCCAGATGCTTCTGAGAAATCATCGAGTAGGGATTTGAATTTTAGGGCCTCTAGAACCGAAGGGTGCCTAAATGTCATGTTATCATCCACAAATTGTTGGTGATTAATAGCAAGGGAATTATGGATAGATATTCCTCTAAGCTGTTGAGATTGAAGTGCATTATTGATAATACGACCTAACCCTTCAACCATAAGTACAAAGAGAAAGGGGGAGAGGGGATCTCCTTGATGGATGCCTCTAGAGGGATGAAAAGGGATGGAAGGAATTCTGTTAAGTAGAATGGAGAATAAAGTAGAGGAGATTACACTCATGGCCCATCTTACCCAAGGAGGAGAGAAGCCAAAGGTTGAAAGAATTTTTTGAATGTAAATCCAACTCAACTTATCAAAAGCTTTAAAGTGGTCAATTTTGAGGAGCATACCTGCTTTTTTACGGTGCTTTAGGGAGTGTATGATCTCATGGGTGAGAATGATGCCATCTATGATTTTCCGTCCTTCCATATAGCCCGATTGTTCTGGCGAGATGAGCAGGGGAAGTAGTGGCTTCAATCGGGAAGCAATGACTTTAGATATGACTTTATAGATAACATTATAGAGAGCTATAGGCCTGAATTTGTCTGGAGTAATAGATTGCTCTTCTTTGGGAATAAGAGCAATAAAAGTCGCATTTAGAGAGTGAAGCATCCAATGGAGGGTCCTAGATTCTTCCACTACCTGCCAAACTTCCTCTTTGATAAGATCCCAAAATTTATGAAAGAAGTTTGAGGTAAAATTGTCTGGACTAGGTGCTTTTCTTTCCTTGAGCTGATGCATGGCAGAACCAACTTCCTATAAAGAGATTGGATGAAGGAGCAGTTGATTGTGTTCTTCTGTTATAATTTTTAGGATGTGATGGAGAATCCTTTCTATAGGTGGCTATCTATTGATTTGTGGCTCTTGATGAACTTTTTTGAAATGATTGAGGAGCTCTTTTTCAATATCCTCATGTTCTTCCAATCTTTCTCCCTGTTGATTCTAAATTTGGGTAATCTTATTGCACATTCTTCTCTGTATGGTGGTGTCGTGAAAGACTTTTGTATTCCACTCTCCCTCTTTTAGCCATCTTACTCTAGATTTTTGTTTCCAGAGGATCTCCTCTTGCTTTTCTCTTTCTGAAATTTGATTATAAAGGTTCTTTTCTTGTTTTGAAAGTGCTTCAGTCCTTCCTTCAGTAATTATGGTCTGCTGGATTTTCTTCATTCCCTGAGCTAAAGCATTTTGAGCTTGAAAGATGTTTCCAAAGGTCAATTGATTCCACTGCTTGATGTGAATTTTGAGATATTTGAGTTTTTGTTGGAAGTGAAACATTTTTGTTCCTTATGGGGGAATGAATCTTTTCCACGTAGAATGGACCAAATTGTTGAAGTCTGGATGTGTCAACCAAAATTCTTCAAAGCGGAAGGGTCTTCGAGTGGATTTTCCAGGTCTTTGCCATTGAAGCAAGATGGGCCAATGGTATGATCTAGATAGAGGTAAGATTGAGGCTGTAAAGTCTCCTCCAAGGTGGATGGCATTGTCTAAAATCAGGAATCGATCCAGCCGGGAGGAAATCTGCTAGGTGCCTAATCTTTTATTCTTCCATGTATAGATTCCATTGTTAAATGGCAGATCAATGAGCCAGTTGTTTTGTATGAAATCATTGAAATGAGTACTTTCAATGTCCAGTTTGATTCGACCCCCGCTTTTTTCCTCAAGTTTAGTGATCATGTTGAAGTCACCACCTGTTATCCAAAGTGGATGGATTCTGGTGGAATTGAGCAAAGTTAACATATTCAGAATTTCTAACTTGTTCGTTGCCTCTTGGGGAAAGTAAACATTGGTGAGATGACCATGAACATTGGTCCCTATGATATGGAAGGTAGCTTGAATGAAATGATGAGACGCATGGATATCAGTGAGCGTAATAGCCAGTGCATCCCATGCTATTGCAAGTCCTCCTGAGGCTTTCAAGGTGTCCATTGCTACTGTTTGGCTTCCTGGCCAAGCTTTTGATAGAATGGTGCCAAGTGTGATACTATTACATTTAGTCTCTTGCTTGAATAAAATTTGAGGTTTCTCCTGCTGTATCATGTTTTTGATCATTTTGTATTTAATAGGGCTATTTAACCCTCTTAAATTCCAAGATGTGAGCTTCATGATTCAGTATTGGGGAGCGGCCTGTAGTACTTTGTTAACTTGGAATATCTTCCTGATTCCACCAACATTTCCCCAATGAGGATGGTTCTTTGTAGATATGTTTTTCTCCCTTGTTTCTTGGTATCTTTGGGAATATTTTTCCCGTCCCATTGAATCCCTGGTTGAATTCCTAAAGTTCGCTGCTGATGTGCTCTAGAGAGAATTACCTCCAAACTTTCTAGCTGTCTTTCTAGGATTTTGTCAAATTCTTTTTTCCTATAGGCTTGCTCAAGGCAAAATATGTCCAGATCTCCTATGTCTATACTTTCAGGCTCTTCTTCCATATGATTTGGTTCACTGCTTTCTGCCAAGAAGTCAGTTGAATGGTTGGGTTCTTGCAGAAAGATATCGATGTCCATACCATTAGATTTCCAATCGGAATCCATATTGGAAGTGGAGATTGGGAATTCTTTGGTTTGCGAGGGCTTTTGTGCTTGCCTTGAATCTATGGGATTGGTTGCAAAGGGTGGCTTGGGTGGCTCAATAGAATGCATGGGGGGTTCAGAGGCCAGTGATGCTAGTTGAACCAGGATGTCGAAGCTGTTGCTAGTAGAGGGTATTGAGGCACTGGCTAGGGGATTTTTGGGGTACGATGTAGGTTTTTTGTGATTCTTTTTCCAATTGTTTACTTTGGTAAATCCTTCAGAATCACGTTTCTCTGAGGTGGTTTAGGTAGTGGGCTTTGCATTTTGCGGGCAATCACAAAAAAGATGGCCATGGGCATGACATTTTCTACATCTGAAGGGGACATGTTCATAATCTATAGTCTGAATCCACTCAAAATCATCATGATATAGACTTACCGAATCTAGAAGAGCTTTGTTCAGATGCATGTAGACATAGATGTGGGTGTAGGAAGTATATCCTCTGAGTTTTGTTTCTTCTGCGATCTTTATGAACTCCCCTAGACCATTTCCAATGTATTTTAGTGATTCTTCATCCCAATACTCCAATGGAAGGGAGTATAGTCGAATCCAGACTGGTGCCTAACTCAGATCCTCTATAAAAAACATAAAATTAATAATTATAATTTATTATAATTAATAACTAAACCACCTTATATCCATCTTGATCATATTACATAAGACAAAAGAGAAAAATTGGCATACTCCAACCCTCATATTAAGGATCACAAGATATCATTACCCTCCATTCACATGATAATGATTTTATATGATGTGAAATTATTGTTTATTTGTTTAATTTTAATTTTATAATATAATGTTAAAAGTCATTTAGACTTAAGCAAAATATTGCCTTTGAATTTTTATTTTTGTTCCCAATATAATATAGATCTCATCAAATTACTAGTAATTTCATATATATAAATTTTACATTACAAATTATTTTTATCAAATACAATATATAAATATATAAGAATTAAATTTTAAAAATATGCATTTGTAATAAAATATATATAATAAAGATAATTTTATTATTAAGTAACTAAACAATCCCACTTCAAGTGGTTATAATAAAGATAGTTATAATAAAGATGTGGCACACAATAATATAATAAATACTTCAATCATCTCACCATAACTATATGTTTAATCAAGTAAAGAAATAAAGAAATTAATTCAGCTGAAAATTGAGAGAGGTAGAGCAAACCTTGAAGATCTCTTTATAGAATCACTCACTTGAAAGTATAGTAGGAGGATGAGGATCTAAGTGGAGATTCTATTTCTTAATAATAATGCACACAAAACAACAACTTAAACAATACTAAAACAATAAGCTAAAAAATACTACCATTTGTTACTAGTTATTAATTTTCAAAAGTGTTGGATAAAAGAACAAATGAAAATGTATTCCAATAAAAAAAAGTAATTTGAAGAGACAAGAAAAGGGATTTTTGTATTATTATTGATGTAAAAATATTAAAAAAAATATTTCTCAATGGTCAACAAAGAACTTTATCTTTAATTATAAAGCAATTTCAATAATAGTTGTTTCCCTTATTAAATGCTCATAAGGAAGCATAACATGAAGAAGAGTCGAGATAAAAAATATTGGTGCAATTGGGCACTTCAATCCTTGAGGTGCTTAGTCAACAAAATACTAGTATATGGTAAACTTTTTGAAATAATTAATGATGACTTCTATTTATAAACTTTATTGTGTCCAAAATGGACCTTGAATGTTGAACCCTATCCATGTGAATGTAAGAACTACAATTATGGCTAAAGACCTGAATGAGTTTGTTCCACTTTGCATGGGTGACAATCAACTAAGAATCGTCCAAACATGACTATTTCATAAGTGGTTGGGGAAATTGCAAAATTCATGTTGCAACAATGATTGGAATTTTTTCCAAAGATAAGAGTGCAATTGCATGTTGGATAAAGGGATAATAGTGTAGTGTTCTTGGAATGGATAAAGGTTGCAATTTTGACCATGACTCATTTGCGAGAACCAGAGCTGCTGCCCGAGGCCTTCTATTTGCTGGTGGCTTGCTTCTTCTGAGCCGCCTTCTATTTGCTGGCATCCGACTTCTCCTGAATAGTGCCAGGTTGCGCAATGACAAGATGTTTTGCAGTGGTGTGAGTCTGTTCATTCGGCAGGCGAGTCTACTCTCTGAACGCTACAGAGATGGTGGCGATGATGGCAAGGCGATTCATGGTGCAGTGGAAGTGGAATTGGGCCATTTGATGCGGTTGGTGAGGGGACACAGAGAAGTTGAGTGTCTGGGTTGCAACATTGACACGCCGAGCTTCGATGGGTTGGACCTGGCCTCTTCCACTGCGAGTGGCGAGATATCTGCTGGAGAAATGGGCTGTGGACAAGGTGGAGGAAGGGGAGGACTAAGGGGTTGTCAGCTTAGAGGGGGACGAAGAGGGGGGGAATGGAACTACCTCAGCTGCTGCCCCGCCTACAACGCGTTCGGTGGTAGAGTTGCGGCATGGTCCTGTGGGTGGGGTGGAGCTGACTGGTGTGGGACAAAATGACGAAGGTGCTAACAGTGTGCGCAGAGGAAGAGGCAGACTCAACACGGGAATTCATAGGGCAATTCAGGTGAGAGACAAAGACTAGAACCAAGGCTTCAGTTTGCAGAGTGCAGAGAACATTCTGGGAAAAATAGATTCCATCCCCCAAATCTATACATCTTAGGAGTCGACAACACCTCCCTGTTGTCGTGCGTGAGCTTGGCTCTGTAGCATCAAGGAGGCAGGAGCAATTCAGAGGGGGCGGGGTAGAGGTATGCAGGCTTGTTGAACCCATGGACTTAAACTTGTAGAGGAGTCCTCAACCTGTGTGCCAGAGTAAAGGCGCCTGCAAGTTGATGGTGGCTCACCATAAATCATCTCGGGTGGGAACGCGGGTGGCCATGTGGCTAAGCCACCTGTCGACCCATTATCTAATCCGCATTAACGCGTCTTTAACCACCCGCATCTAGGGGTGCTGCATCATTTTGTACCAGTTTAGTGAATTCCTGTAGTTGGGATCCATCATTTATAATGTCAAGTGAACCTGAGTGTAGAGTCCGGTCACTATCCACTCCCAAATTTTCCAGGAGATCAACCACTTTGTTTCCTTCTCTTTTGATATGTTTGAATGTGATTCCTCTGTTAGTTGTGAGCCATTATTCAATGAGCTCTAAACATGCTGCCAATCTCCAACTGCAGGCCACTTTGTGAGCAGGGGTCCCTTGTAGAATTTGATTAGACATGTTGATAAGTATCTTAGTGTCTCCTTCAATCAATAAGGGGAAGAAGCCATGATGCTGAGCTAGACGAAGTCCTTGCCACAATCCCTCAAGCTCAGTTGAATTGTTCGTGTCCCATCCAATTGTGCCCATGAAAATCAAGAGAGGTTTGCCTTTGTGATCCCTGAATATTCCTCCATAACTTGCCATGCCTGGGTTGCCTTTGGAGGCTCCATCAAAATTTAATAGAGTCATTCCGTGTGGCGAAGGGAGCCATTTGCTAGAAGTTTTGTGATTTAAAGAGGATTTACCGGGGTTCTCCTGTATCTGGTTAATCTGAAGATTCCAATTCTTCCATATGTTTTGCTCCTATGGAAGGGTGGGAAAATCATCTTAGTGCCATGTTTGGAGTGCTAAGGTTTCCTGAAGATTGTTGCAGAGATTACTCCATATGATCTCTATTGGTGTGCATTGATTCTTGAAGATACGACGGTTCCTTTCCTTCCATATACTCCAAATAAGAAGACCTGGAATGATTTTCCACAAAGAGTTTAATAGTTTGCTCTTGTACGGATTGATTGCCTAATTGCGGATGGTGTTGGTAATGTCCCCTTTTACTCTACCTTCTTTTTGACATCTGAAGCTTGTTTTTTCTTAGAGTTTATTTGCCAGATTGCATGTGTCCATGAGGTGTTGTATGGTCTCTTCCTATTGTTTACAGTTGGGGCATATTGAGGGCTCGTGGAAGCTTTTTTCCTTAGATTGTCCCAGGTGAGTATTCTTTTTTGATATAATAGCCAGAGGAAAGTAGAGACCTTGGGCCAAATTCTAGGAGACTAAATTTTGTCCCAAAGAGGGTCCTTGAATTTTTGATTGCTAATCAGAAGGTTGTACGCCTCCTGTGTGGTAAAGGTCCCACGTGGATTGTACCCCCAACATAAGATATCCTTCTTATTAGAAAATCTAATTTTCTGGTTTGTGAGTTCTATGTCAATCTTCTTACGTATTAGCTCTGTTCCTTGCCTGATGATGTGTGTCATGCTTAGCCATTGTCTATAACCCTGATTGAGGGTGGGAGTCCAGTGTTGGTTGAATTTGTCCATCTGATGCTCATCCCAATCCTCTATTTGGGGTGGTCTGATCAGGTTGCTCAGCTTGGGTATTTTCTGCCAAGAGTCAACCCAGAAGCGGGCATTGTTGTCGTCTCTTATTTCCCAAAAACTATGATGTTGAATCATGGCTTTGTGCTCTTTGGAAACATTCTAGATTAAGGAGCCTTTTTCTGTATCTGTGAGTTGGATTAAATTGTCTGGTGGTTTTTTGTTTGCATATTTGGCAGTCCAGAGGATGGCCCAAGGTCTGTGTGGAGCAGAGAGCCATTTCCACCATATTCTTGCTCCCATGACTGCATTATTGTGTTGATGGTCTCGAAGACCAGTACCCGCAGAGTTTTTTGGGAGGCATATTGTTGCCCATTTGACCAATGCCCATTTGCGATTTTGACCAGAAGATTCCCATAAAAATTTCCGTTGTAGATTTTTGATCTTTTTAAGCACCCATTTTTGTGCCGCCAAAACAGAGAAGAGATAAAGAGGCATTGATTGCAAGACAGTTTTGACTAGCACTAGACGACTAGCCATATTGAGGGCTCTATAAGTCCAGGAGGAAAGGCGAGCTTCAATTTTTTCTAGGAACAATTGCCAGGAGGTATGCTTTAATGCAAAATCAGTCAAGGGGGCACCAAGATATTTGGATGGGAGAGAGGAGATAAAGAATCCAAGAATGTGGGCTATAGAGGATTGAGTTATGGAGGGAGTGTGAAAAAAGAATATTTGGGATTTGACAATATTTATGCTGGATCCAGATGCTTCTGAGAAATCATCGAGTAGGGATTTGAATTTTAGGGCCTCTAGAACCGAAGGGTGCCTAAATGTCATGTTATCATCCACAAATTGTTGGTGATTAATAGCAAGGGAATTATGGATAGATATTCCTCTAAGCTGTTGAGATTGAAGTGCATTATTGATAATACGACCTAACCCTTCAACCATAAGTACAAAGAGAAAGGGGGAGAGGGGATCTCCTTGATGGATGCCTCTAGAGGGATGAAAAGGGATGGAAGGAATTCTGTTAAGTAGAATGGAGAATAAAGTAGAGGAGATTACACTCATGGCCCATCTTACCCAAGGAGGAGAGAAGCCAAAGGTTGAAAGAATTTTTTGAATGTAAATCCAACTCAACTTATCAAAAGCTTTAAAGTGGTCAATTTTGAGGAGCATACCTGCTTTTTTACGGTGCTTTAGGGAGTGTATGATCTCATGGGTGAGAATGATGCCATCTATGATTTTCCGTCCTTCCATATAGCCCGATTGTTCTGGCGAGATGAGCAGGGGAAGTAGTGGCTTCAATCGGGAAGCAATGACTTTAGATATGACTTTATAGATAACATTATAGAGAGCTATAGGCCTGAATTTGTCTGGAGTAATAGATTGCTCTTCTTTGGGAATAAGAGCAATAAAAGTCGCATTTAGAGAGTGAAGCATCCAATGGAGGGTCCTAGATTCTTCCACTACCTGCCAAACTTCCTCTTTGATAAGATCCCAAAATTTATGAAAGAAGTTTGAGGTAAAATTGTCTGGACTAGGTGCTTTTCTTTCCTTGAGCTGATGCATGGCAGAACCAACTTCCTATAAAGAGATTGGATGAAGGAGCAGTTGATTGTGTTCTTCTGTTATAATTTTTAGGATGTGATGGAGAATCCTTTCTATAGGTGGCTATCTATTGATTTGTGGCTCTTGATGAACTTTTTTGAAATGATTGAGGAGCTCTTTTTCAATATCCTCATGTTCTTCCAATCTTTCTCCCTGTTGATTCTAAATTTGGGTAATCTTATTGCACATTCTTCTCTGTATGGTGGTGTCGTGAAAGACTTTTGTATTCCACTCTCCCTCTTTTAGCCATCTTACTCTAGATTTTTGTTTCCAGAGGATCTCCTCTTGCTTTTCTCTTTCTGAAATTTGATTATAAAGGTTCTTTTCTTGTTTTGAAAGTGCTTCAGTCCTTCCTTCAGTAATTATGGTCTGCTGGATTTTCTTCATTCCCTGAGCTAAAGCATTTTGAGCTTGAAAGATGTTTCCAAAGGTCAATTGATTCCACTGCTTGATGTGAATTTTGAGATATTTGAGTTTTTGTTGGAAGTGAAACATTTTTGTTCCTTATGGGGGAATGAATCTTTTCCACGTAGAATGGACCAAATTGTTGAAGTCTGGATGTGTCAACCAAAATTCTTCAAAGCGGAAGGGTCTTCGAGTGGATTTTCCAGGTCTTTGCCATTGAAGCAAGATGGGCCAATGGTATGATCTAGATAGAGGTAAGATTGAGGCTGTAAAGTCTCCTCCAAGGTGGATGGCATTGTCTAAAATCAGGAATCGATCCAGCCGGGAGGAAATCTGCTAGGTGCCTAATCTTTTATTCTTCCATGTATAGATTCCATTGTTAAATGGCAGATCAATGAGCCAGTTGTTTTGTATGAAATCATTGAAATGAGTACTTTCAATGTCCAGTTTGATTCGACCCCCGCTTTTTTCCTCAAGTTTAGTGATCATGTTGAAGTCACCACCTGTTATCCAAAGTGGATGGATTCTGGTGGAATTGAGCAAAGTTAACATATTCAGAATTTCTAACTTGTTCGTTGCCTCTTGGGGAAAGTAAACATTGGTGAGATGACCATGAACATTGGTCCCTATGATATGGAAGGTAGCTTGAATGAAATGATGAGACGCATGGATATCAGTGAGCGTAATAGCCAGTGCATCCCATGCTATTGCAAGTCCTCCTGAGGCTTTCAAGGTGTCCATTGCTACTGTTTGGCTTCCTGGCCAAGCTTTTGATAGAATGGTGCCAAGTGTGATACTATTACATTTAGTCTCTTGCTTGAATAAAATTTGAGGTTTCTCCTGCTGTATCATGTTTTTGATCATTTTGTATTTAATAGGGCTATTTAACCCTCTTAAATTCCAAGATGTGAGCTTCATGATTCAGTATTGGGGAGCGGCCTGTAGTACTTTGTTAACTTGGAATATCTTCCTGATTCCACCAACATTTCCCCAATGAGGATGGTTCTTTGTAGATATGTTTTTCTCCCTTGTTTCTTGGTATCTTTGGGAATATTTTTCCCGTCCCATTGAATCCCTGGTTGAATTCCTAAAGTTCGCTGCTGATGTGCTCTAGAGAGAATTACCTCCAAACTTTCTAGCTGTCTTTCTAGGATTTTGTCAAATTCTTTTTTCCTATAGGCTTGCTCAAGGCAAAATATGTCCAGATCTCCTATGTCTATACTTTCAGGCTCTTCTTCCATATGATTTGGTTCACTGCTTTCTGCCAAGAAGTCAGTTGAATGGTTGGGTTCTTGCAGAAAGATATCGATGTCCATACCATTAGATTTCCAATCGGAATCCATATTGGAAGTGGAGATTGGGAATTCTTTGGTTTGCGAGGGCTTTTGTGCTTGCCTTGAATCTATGGGATTGGTTGCAAAGGGTGGCTTGGGTGGCTCAATAGAATGCATGGGGGGTTCAGAGGCCAGTGATGCTAGTTGAACCAGGATGTCGAAGCTGTTGCTAGTAGAGGGTATTGAGGCACTGGCTAGGGGATTTTTGGGGTACGATGTAGGTTTTTTGTGATTCTTTTTCCAATTGTTTACTTTGGTAAATCCTTCAGAATCACGTTTCTCTGAGGTGGTTTAGGTAGTGGGCTTTGCATTTTGCGGGCAATCACAAAAAAGATGGCCATGGGCATGACATTTTCTACATCTGAAGGGGACATGTTCATAATCTATAGTCTGAATCCACTCAAAATCATCATGATATAGACTTACCGAATCTAGAAGAGCTTTGTTCAGATGCATGTAGACATAGATGTGGGTGTAGGAAGTATATCCTCTGAGTTTTGTTTCTTCTGCGATCTTTATGAACTCCCCTAGACCATTTCCAATGTATTTTAGTGATTCTTCATCCCAATACTCCAATGGAAGGGAGTATAGTCGAATCCAGACTGGTGCCTAACTCAGATCCTCTATAAAAAACATAAAATTAATAATTATAATTTATTATAATTAATAACTAAACCACCTTATATCCATCTTGATCATATTACATAAGACAAAAGAGAAAAATTGGCATACTCCAACCCTCATATTAAGGATCACAAGATATCATTACCCTCCATTCACATGATAATGATTTTATATGATGTGAAATTATTGTTTATTTGTTTAATTTTAATTTTATAATATAATGTTAAAAGTCATTTAGACTTAAGCAAAATATTGCCTTTGAATTTTTATTTTTGTTCCCAATATAATATAGATCTCATCAAATTACTAGTAATTTCATATATATAATTTACATACATTTATTTTATCAATACAAAAATATATAAATATATAAGAATTTAAATTTTTAAAATTGAATGTTGTAATAAAATATATAATAAAGATATTTATTATTAAGTAACTAAACAATCCCACTTCAAGTGGTTATAATAAAGATGTGGCACACAATAATAAAATAAATACTTCAATCATCTCACCATAACTATATGTTTAATCAAGTAAAGAAATAAAGAAATTAATTCAGCTGAAAATTTAGAGAGGTAGAGCAAACCTTGAAGATCTCTTTATAGAATCACTTACTTGAAAGTATAGTAGGAGGATGAGGATCTAAGTGGAGATTCTATTTCTTAATAATAATGCACACAAAACAACAACTTAAACAATCCTAAAACAATAAGCTAAAAAATACTACCATTTGTTACTAGTTATTAATTTTCAAAAGTGTTGGACAAAAGAACAAATGAAAATGTATTCCAATAAAAAAAAAGTAATTTGAAGAGACAAGAAAAGGGATTTTTGTATTATTATTGATGTAAAAATATTAAAAAAAATATTTCTCAATGGTCAACAAAGAACTTTATCTTTAACTATAAAGCAATTTCAATAATAGTTGTTTCCCTTATTAAATGCTCATAAGGAAGCATAACATGAAGAAGAGTCGAGATAAAAAATATTGGTGCAATTGGGCACTTCAATCCTTAAGGTGCTTAGTCAACATAATACTAGTATATGGTAAACTTTTTGAAATAATTAATGATGACTTCTATTTATAAACTTTATTGTGTCCAAAATGGACCTTGAATGTTGAACCCTATCCATGTGAATGTAAGAACTACAATTATGGCTAAAGACCTGAATGAGTTTGTTCCACTTTGCATGGGTGACAATCAACTAAGAATCGTCCAAACATGACTATTTCATAAGTGGGTTGGGGAAATTGCAAAATTCATGTTGCAACAATGATTGGAATTTTTTCCAAAGATAAGAGTGCAATTGCATGTTGGATAAAGGGATAATAGTGTAGTGTTCTAGTAGCCTTCTAGCTCCATTAAGAGGTCTACACATAGGGTCTTATGGATCTACCCTGAACTAGAGCTCCATCAATCTGCAAGGACAACTTCGAATTCTTATCTTCTGTTGCGATTTCATCTCTAATACCATATAGAAATTTCTACAAATCTAGATCTGATACCATGTAGAGATTTCTATAAATCTAGCTCTGATACCATGTAGAAATTCCTTGTAGATTCAAACTGCAGATTGTAATATGCTAAAATAATTGACTTGAATCTACTATACTCAACAGAAAAAACAATAATTGACTGATGAAATCACAAAGCAAAAAAAGGAAGAATTCAATCACACATAACACAATAATTTTCTCGGGAAAGCCACATCTAAAAACCCTTGTTATTTGTATATTGCATTAATCAGAAAAATTGAGAAGATTACAATGCTTTGCTCAAGCCCAAGCAAAATCTGCACTATCACAATCTATCTCATTGATTCACAAACATGCTCCACCCAATACTTATCCAAATATATTTCCTACCAAGCTCCTAAGTTTCCTAGGGACCTAGCCCTTATTTAATTAGGAAATTCCTCATCCATAATTATGCAATCCATCAATAGGCCTTCCTCTGATTGCATACACCATCAGTTTAATTTAGATGATTTTATAACTGATAGTACATTGTCCCTGAACTCTAATCTCAACTGGGTCTTTCTCTGATCTGATATGCATGAGTTAATTATGAGTGAATCTTCAGTTTACTGGTTGAGCAATTTTGGTTACACCCCACTACTAGATCTCCCACTAATTCCTCCATCAGTTGGAACTAGTTTAACTGAATTTAACTTAGTTAAACTGAATTAAATAATTACAACTCAAAAGAACTCAACCTAGACCCCTAAAATTTAGGAACCACTCTACATGACTCTAGATAGACTCTCAACTCGACTTAACTGAGCCAACTAAGTCAAATTAACTTAGTTAACTATTACAAGTTGTTATGAGAATTATAACTACAATTTAATTCCTAATTTAATTCAAGGAAAAAATTAAATTAGGAATCTCTTGATGTTATTTTTAACATTTATTGTTGTTATTTTCAACACAAGCATTGTTCCTAGCATAAGGAATGTTAGCTATCATATCACGTTGATTGTATGATAGCCCTTTTTCTTTCTTCCATGTTTCTTAAAGCATTCATATATAATGAACATTTTATAGATATGAACATCATTAATAGATTTATGGAGAGGAATTTTTACACAAGTTCTTATGCCCCTAAGAGGTCTCTACAAATGTGTAGGTTTTCTTGGTGTCTAGCCTTTCAGGATATGGTGTAACTTATTAAGGGATAGGTTATTTCTTTGGCGAATTATCCTCTCTATCATCCCTTGTGTCTTTTATAGGATTGGTAGTGAAATGAAGGGTCTTTAATAACTTCCCTAATTTGAGGTTGATCTTTTGAATATCCATAGAATATGATTGATACATTATCTCATTATTATACACATGTTGAACTTACTTATTATTTGGATTAGGTGCTAGTTAGGTAAGAAACTATGGTTGTTTTGGTGGTTTCTTCATAACACTTTTGGAGACTTTCCTAGTTCTTGTGGATTGGGAAGCAATGAATGTTGTTGATGGTTTGGAGGTACACATCCTTGTGGAGGATCAATTTACTGAAGGTGTTATAATGCATGTTGGGATTGAAGTGGTTGATATAAGGGATTGGAATGCTCCTTTAGATATTTTTATTGGTTTTCCATGGGCTAAGTAGGTGGTTTTAAGGGCATACCAAGGTTTAGAATGCATTTGTGAGTTATATACACCAAAATATTAAGGATAAGTATTGGGAATACCTAGTTGAAATAGTGTTGGAACACCTTATATCCTTTGATTAATGAAGCATAATGGCTTCACATTCTCTTCAACCGCTAATATGTAGCTTTTGAACCTAGAAAAGAAGGGCACTCATTAGTTGGACATGGATCTTAACAAATTGTGTTGACTTCTACATTATTGAGTGTGCATTCATTTCTAGGGTGCTTCGTTGTGCACTTGGGATAAAAATGGAAAAAACATTCTATATTTCTTCTTGCTTCCTTTTTTTCTACAATCTGTCTATCTTCATGGCTAGTGAGTGTAATATATCATTTTCATATCCTCTAATAATTATTTTATGCATTCTTAGTGAGCATTGTATAGTTAGATGATTGTATTATCATACTCTTACCATTTATACCCTTCTTCCTTATTGGTCTAGAATAATTCTTCTTTTTTTTTGTATAAATTATGGTGTAGATTTGCAACTACTCATGAAGTTTTAATCAAAATAGCAAGACACAAACCTACTCTACTTCTCTACAAAACTCAATTCACAATTTAGAACATTAATCATAAACATGCAATAAGAAATAACACACATGCACACAATAATTTTTCCAAGGGAAAGCAATCTAGTAAAAACCCCTATGCATGCTTGCATTAATTTGATGAATAGAGATGTATTACAATTGCTTTGCTCAATTGAGCACAATCTGCAAGTGAATAACCTGTCTCTCTACTCACTGAGAAGATCTGACCCAGAATTAGTCAATTTCTACCTCTTCTTGAGCCCCTATTTCCTTGCGCATTTCCTTGAGAAATTTGGCCCCTATTATTTAGGAAATTCCTCAAAATGATTTTGCAATTCCCAAGGTTGATCATATAACTACATGCAACACCTGTACACTCAAGACTAGTCTACAACTGATGTTACACTACCTTGGAATCTCCACCATAGCTAGGGAACTTGAATTCTTTGCATGCACTAGCTATTTTGGGCTAGTTGATCAATTAACTAGATGATCATTAAGTTAGACTAAAGTATCATTGCACAACCGAACTTTTGCTAGTTCCTCCAACATTTGGAACTAGTTTAACTAGAAATAACTTGAAATAATTGACCTTTATTGATACAAATTAGCAATTACACATGCTTCATTGAACTCCAACTACTCTAACTCAAATATATTGAGTAAAATAGGTGACACAATCCATGTCACACAAGTTAAATGTATCCAAGTTGTCTGTTGATGTGGAAATTTGAATTTTCTCAATTTATCAAGACAAAATCAAATTGAGAATTTATTGCTGCATTTTTTTTATGTCATCATAATCTAGCTAGAAGATGTCTCCATTTAAAATGAGATTCAAGGTCCCCATGAATTCCTCTCTTAGCACTATAATGATTAAAGCAAGTTTTATTGAATTTTCATCAATGTGCAACTATGAGAAATCTTGTAGTATAGTTGGAACCTTTATTTATAGCCTTCTAAGGACTCATTCTCTCCTTGGATAATTATCAAGATATAATCTCTTATGTCCCTAGCTTTGTAGTATTTATTGTACTTGTTAATGAAATTTTGTTTCATTTGATCCCAACAATTGATGATGTTCCCTTATAGGCTCATGAACCATAATAAGGTTGATTTCTTCAATGTAAAGGGAAATAGTTTGAATTTTTTCTCATCTAACATAAAGAGAAAGGTATCAAGGTCTTCCATATTAATGCCTTGGAAGCGAGGAAGAGTATGGGTTAATGTTTTTCAACTTGTTTCCCCATTGGTTTTTTGACTGGGAAACTTAAGTACTTCATATTCCTCTCCATCATGAATCATAATGTGGTGAGATGGGGATCCTCCTACAAGATACTTACAAGAATTTCCTCTATGAAGCCCACAAAAAAGTTTGTTTCCTCAAGGATGGCTGCCTCATAATCAACCTGTTATTATTCTTGATTGTTTGATCTTTGCTTCAATAGTGGAGAATTTTGGTAGGAATTTTAAAATATCTCTAGGTCGGGGCATGCATTATAAGGATTTTATAAAACAAATGAAAATGCAATATAATTAGGTTTCCTTTTCATTTTTTCTTTAGAAATTGATGCAATTGATGTAATCTAACCTATGCTTATTTTCTTTCTTACATCAAAAATGATAAAATGCATGCAATTCTTAGCACCTCCCAAACAATGTCACCAAAAAACGTGATAGGCCAAATAATAGAAACAAAAATGTTGTACTCCTAAGCTTGCAACTTTTAAATGTCAACTTTATGTGTGTGTAAACTTGAGAGGTAATATGCACTATATATGCAAACTTCATCAATACACCTATCAAAGGAGTGAAACAATTTTCAGCCTATGATTGAAAGGGTTATTTCAACAAGAGAAAGGACTAAAAAGTAGTTTTATACTACGTAAATAAAGGCTCAAATTCAAATGAAAGAAATCTATAGAGTACTTGAAGGAAAGATGCAAAATAGAATTAAAAATATCTCATAACCAAGGGACTAATTGTGCTTATCCCAACCACAAGGAAAACTAGGATGATAAGGGTGTAAATCCTGGCGAGCCAAGTTTAGATTTCTTATCCAAGGTACAAAAATGAACTTGCTAAAAACATAGTGGAATATTTCTTAGTTAATCTCTAAAAATGGAGTAAATCTTATAACAAACTAATTTATTATGAAGTTAAATTAGAGCATGATGACACATAGCTAATCCCTTTTGAAGTATCATATTACAAGGTTGAATTAGTCCAAGGTTGACATGGCCTCCTTGACAATGGCAAATTATTATTTTTTATTTTTAGTTTTATTTTTGAGAGGAAAGAAATCAAGCTCCCTCTCATCCCGACAGTTTGTGTGAGGTTGTTGGTACCAGGTGAGCCCACATCTATACTCAAGATTTCATAAGGCTTGAATCTAATACAACAATATTCACAGGCATGAAACCATTACAATAATATTTATCAGGGAATTATAGCTCATCATATCACTAGCGGGGATTTGAACCTAGATAGGGGAAGATAACATCCATTTCATCCAACCACTCGAGATAACCCCTATTGACCTTGATAATGACAAAATGTCATGAAAACTACTTAAAACACTACATTAGAAATTATAGTACAATAATTAAAATGTTTCTATAGGAAATAAAGTGTTGCTACAAGAAATGGTAAAATTTATGACTAACATGAAATGTAAGCAAAATAAACTAAACAAGAATAATATTAAAGGAATGAAACAACACTATAGAGGTTCTTTATGTAGCATAGAACAGGCCCTACTAATTGCTTCTACAGGAAAACTATATGACTACCATGGTGGGGGGGGATATGAAAATACAAAATCTTCATTAGCATATTAGCTCATAACAACAATACATCTCAAGTTCAATCTTTCGAAGCACGTTTTATTCTCAAGAATGACTAACTTTTGAGAGCTAGCCACTAGCTTCTATTTATACTAAGATTGAAACCAATAAGACCTTCAATCAATACTTAATTGAAGTGTCTGTGTCTCTAGGATACTTGTAATTAGGATCCCAAGTTGTAGGGATCAAATCACTTTCCAAATTGCCTCCCTTGAGTCAGCGATTTGAATGGATCATGCTAGATGTGGTGTCTTGAAGGCTTGGGTGCCTTTGGTGGTGGATGTGAGGTTGCATCCCCATTTTTTCCTCATGCATTGCTGGAGTAGTACCCATTCTTGATTCAACTTGCTTGGATATTTATTGGAATATTTTCCTCAAAGGATATCTACAACATATATGGAGCATAAATTTCCTACTTAATGGTCTTAATAGCATAGGTGGTGTTTACTTAGAGATAAAATAACTTTATAAAATTAACTTTATTCTATTCTTAAACATCATAATTGAAACATTTACAATTAGGTTTCCCAAACATGTAACCTTGTGGTGATTCTTTGTAATCACTTGGGTTCAAGGTTAAAATCCTCAGAACTGAAATTGATATCACAATTGACTTTAGCAGATGTCTTGCCACTTTTTCATGTAATGGAATGTGGTGATTGAGCTATATATTGTAAATAAATTACTAATGGGATATCCCAAAGCCACATCTTGGTTGGGTTCCACATAATTTCCATGCCACTCATAGTTATTCTAAATTAAAACCTTTTTTGATTTCTCATCTATATTTGTTGTACTATAATGGTCTCCATATTTTCCTTGCTACACTTTGTTTCTCATATTGGCATGATGTCTAGATTTTATTTAATGGTCTTATTTTTAAGAACGAAAGTTTTCCCTTCACATTGTAACCCCTCTAATGTCTAAAGGGATGATATTCGAATTAAATAAAAGGGTTGTTGAGGTGGCATCCCACCATTAATGGCTTTCCTTTCCTTAATTATATTATAAGGGTGCCTTCTTATTGAAATTTTTTCTTATGCTTTTTCATGCCCTTGATTTTTTTTCCTATGCTTGAATTTTAAGAGTGTTGGACTTAATGTCAAGAGTGTTCTACTAGTTTTTGAGTCAAAATGCTTCCTCCCAGTCATTTTTTTCACTTCATAGATTCTCTATGGAGTTACTTGATTTGTTCATGTCACATGGTTTCTAAAATATCTATCTCATATTTTGCCATGAGGTTATGTGTGTTGACTTCTATCATATCCTAATTTATCTATAGGGTCTCCATTTTATCCTCTATTTCCATTGAGTATTCTTCCTCATCCTCCATCCTAAGTCCTTAGTTTTTCCTTGTCTTGTTTTTGTTAGGAGTCTTTATTTTCCTCCTTATTGTGATCCCCTTTCCCAACCTCTTAGGGTTTGTTTCTATGCCAAGTTCAAAAGTGTTTGTTTTCTCTACCCCACTACTTTTGCTAGATATAAAGTTTTGTTTCATCCTTCCTTTAGATTTCTATTGGACCTTATTATGTTTGTTGTATCTCAATGATATGTTTCATACTATTGTTATATAAGAAAATGTTGAAGTTGTGTTCATTAGGATTGGAATTTTTTGTGGGCTTGAAGGTCTACTTTTGAACCTTCATATTTTGCTTTGAACTTTCTTGAAACCCTCTTTGTATCTCTCCTTTACTTATTTATCTTAGCTTGTTGCCACATTGAGTGGACAATCCCAAAAAAGTTGTCTATGTTCATGAAATTTGTAGTATCTAAATGAGACATTTTCATAGTTTAAGATGCATCCATTCCACATCCTAGAAGCTTATTCTAGATTGAGGAAGTGATAAGATACATTCATTTATACAAAAAGGAGAGTGCATTAGGTGACTTACCACGTTTTATGACTTTTGAGATTTTGATGAAGGCGTTGAGAGTGTTGTCTAGGGTTTTCAAAATTTCCTCATCGTATAATTATTATGGATGTGATTACATGTGTATCTAGAAAGGGAATTTTTTGAAGTGATCCTTATATGTGTTGAATATCTATGTCAATTATCTCAATTGGAGACTATGAAAATTAAAGAACTAAGGCCCATTTTAAAATATCATTTAGCTATCTTCATGGTTATTAAAGATCTTGGTGAAGAATCCTTTGGAGGCTAGTTTTAGTTTTGCTTCTCCTTTTCATTCCATTTTGTGTTAAATCACCCTATTGGGGCTTTTCTAAGGGACGAATTTCCAAGAAATTATCTTTGGTTGTGTGTTTTTTTCCTTGGAAATAAATTCACAGGAATATTTTAAGCATAGATTTAAAGCACCTAACCCCTTGGGAATCAAACCAAGGAGCTACATAGTGCATCAAACTACTTACAATATTTTAGAAATGGTGACACCAACCAATTGAGCTAAACCTCAAGGCTATGTATTTAATTGTGCTATCTTCCATAAATTAAATATAATCACTAATTATACTATAAGTAACTTCATAGCATTAATTTTGTGAGTTTTTTTATATGCATTCACTTTTGAGGCTTGCATCATCTTTTTTCCTTTTATGTTGATTCTCTATTGTAACTCTAAGATCCTTCTTGTGATTTATGAACCTCGTTAGTTATATTATATCATTTTGGTGTTGCTTCTGTGAATGAAGCCTTGGGCATAGAGATATTTTTTTCTGTTAGTGAAGTCATGGATTCCTTTGCTAATAGTGTGATTTGGTGCTAAAAGTGGCATAAGTGTAGGGAAGAAGGGGCATAAGTGTGTTAAGCTCCTCATGCTACAATAAGAACACCTTATAGCAGAGGTTTTTACAGAACCTCCCTAAAAAAATTATCACTTCTTTGTTTATAGCAGAGGTTGCTAATTGAGATAATCACATATTTTTGTGGAGGTTTTTCCAATTGTACACCTCACTCACCATGATGCCCTATTGTGCTCACTAGTGTTGATATAGTAAGATGCCTAGATAACTATTATTACTATAAAATTCTAAAATATTGTTATTTTATTTAAGAAAATAAATTAAATGCATATAGATGATCCAAATTAAATTAAGAACATTAGTGCATGTGTGAATGATGCATAAATAAATTTAGAATAATTGGTTAATAAACAGAAAAAATTAATTTAAAAAACTAAATAACTTCACCAATGTACTTAAAAACACAAATGAAAATTGTGCACATACAATATTGTCCAAAAATCAAACCAATAAGTTAGGATTATTACCACACCATAGTGCATTAGGAGTTACATAACACACCATATTCTCAAGTCTTTCAATTACAAATATAAATTTTTATATTTAAGAATTAAAATATCTTTGTGGTGTGCCTTATTGTCAATCGCACCAACAAAGGGTAAAATTTTATGAAAGTGAATTTCATTATCACATTTCCTTCCATGCTTCTAACCACCCACACAAGCATTGTAACCACCCACACGAGCACTATAGCCCCATTTTCATTGCACTACAATGTCGCTTCCTTGGGTCAATAACTTCACCAATCGATTGAATTCATTTTAAATTTTGGAAAGTAGTGCACATTTTTATTTTTTCTTTGTGGCACAAACAATACCTCCTTGAGCAGGAATAGACTAGGCAAATTGTTTGCTACCTCCTTATTTTCAATTTTACAATTAGGCTTGAATTTGACCTTTTTTTGAATTTTTTTTAATTTTTTTTAATTTCATGTGCTGCACTTCACGATTTCAATTCACGATTTCAATTCACATTGGTCTAGTCAATGTGTCCTTTTAATTTATAAGAAGCATAACACATACTGCATCGAGGGGTACACTTAATTACTAATTCATTACAAAACATAACACATTGATATGTCTGATAAGCATTAATAGTGCATCACTACTTAGAAAATGCAATGGTGTACATATCATGTGTTTTCTGACTTCTTTAGCACTAGTGAGAAAGTTGAGACACCCCAATATCAATGCACTTGAAAACTTCAAATGAAATTGTGTGTATACAACATTAGTCCACCAAAAAATTGTAGCATTAAGTTTTTTAACATATTTTCAAAAATACAACCAGTGAATTATGAATATTACCACACCCTAGTGCGTTATTATATGCATAACACACCGCACGTTTGAGACTTTTTCTCACAAAATATAAATTTTATATTTGAAAAATAACATAGTGTTTTGACTCATTCATGTGCTATGTAACACATTGGCATATCTTATTATTGGGTGCATCCCAAAAGGAAAAAAAAAAAAAAAAAAAAAAAAAAAAAAAAAAAAACCTATCAAGCCAAATTTAATTATCATATTTATTTTCATGCCTCTAACCACTCAAAGAAGCATATGTGATCACCCTATTTATATGACCACCTAATTTTCAGTGCTCTACAATATTGTTTCCTCAGTTTGATAGCTTCACTGGTCAAGTTGATTCATTTTTTAATTTTGGAAAATGATGCACATTTTAATTTTGTCTCTACAAGATAACCATACCTCCTTGGGAGGGAAAAGCCCAAGTAAATGCTTTTGTACTTCCTCATTTCCAATTTTATTATATTAAATTTATAATTGGACTTTAATTTGGCCATTTGTTATCATTTAAATTTTCCCCTATTTTGTTCAAACAATTTTCAGTGCATTCTCAAAAAAATAGAAGGGTTTCATAGTTACCTTTAGTATTAGAAGCCCTAGCTTTCTTGTTGTTTCTCTTGGTATTTCTCTCTCTAAAAAAAGAAGGAATTATGGTTTCTTTACTTATATACAAGGAATTTGGTATCCATGGCAATGGGAAAACTCATTACATTGGATCCCAAACCCAATTGTTTTCAATTTCCTTTAACAAAAAATTATCAGGATTTGCAGCGCGTTATATAATAATAGTTCATTAGTGCATATGTTCCAATCAACAATATTTCCTAAAAAAAATTTATAAGTTAAGATTGGTATTACCTTTTAAATTCAAAGTAGATTGTTGATAATCACATTGCCCAAAATACTATTATCCTCAATCTTCCACAAGGGAAACCAGATCTATTGGCCGGTAATTTAAAAGGAGCAGTATCAAAATAGAGTGATTCAAACCAACAATAAAAGAATATTTCCACCATAGGACTACTTGATAAAATAAAATAATTGTAAAGCAACATAATCTAGAATCATGAATCAGGAAAATTGATAGGAGTTGGATTCGGTGCACTTCTATCCATTGTAGTAAGAAGGTTAAGCTAACATTGGAGATGGCTTTCGAGATGGGCCAAGTGTGCATCCAATCGCTCCAAATAGGAATTGTAATAGTTTTTCACCCTCCAGATCTCAGTTAAGGAATATATAATATCACTTCAGTCTTCATTCTTCTCTTTTAGGACTCGACCCAAAAGAGTCTTCATCTGCCAGTGGAAGGTGATAGAATGCTAGTGTTGGTTTTGTCTTCACCTAATGTGACCAAGGTCAGGAAGCCAGTTAGAAACCTCCTTGAAAAATTATCAAACTAAATAATCATGTCATTCATGTGATCCATAAGTTTCTAGGTAATGGATATCCTCCTGAATGTCTGAAGAAGTTACTGAGTGAAAAATGGAAACCACTTCTTATGCATGATCCTAAGCATGCAATCAACCTTGAGACCACCCCAACCCCTGTAACTACACATTATTTGGTACATCATTAAAGTCCAATCCAACAAAAAACAAATGAGATACCAAAGCTCCAACCAATCACGCAAAGATAACTAACACCTTCCATGTGCGAACCATTTGAGGCATGTCCACTAAAGGACCAACAAACCCACCTAAACCATCTTAAGGAAATAGACCAAAACACTCCTGACTCAAAGATCCACCACCTAAAAAACATCTTGTAATCTAGAGAGTCATATGACATAGGATGTCAAGGATTTCAAGACCAAAGAACAGAGAACCAATAGCCTTGGGCTAAACCAACTCAGAAGGGGGGGAATATACAAGGAAAAAGAGAGACACAAAAGCCACCAAAAACGAAGAATACATGAAACTTGAGTGGATAACACCTTCATAAACAAGAAAAGATGATGATAGAATTAATCTCCACACAGACACAGAAAAAATCTTTATAATCGCAGGAAAAAGGAGGAATCACTACATTGAGATCACTTCCGCAATTCTCTGAAACCAACATGAATTCTCACACAGAAAATTGAATTATAGTGTCAACCTCCTCCTACTTCATTTTTTCTATCTCCATGGAGTCATAGAACACCACGGCATAGAGGCTCCATCTCCTTGTTGATAAAATCCATCTAAAACCCCAAGCAACCAGGTCCAAAGGAGGAATTATCCAACATGCATGGATAGGTCACTACCCTTGCATTGTCATAAAAACACGACTAAAGCTCTGTAGAGGTTTATAGGAACTGATCATTGGTTGTGTACTCCTCTGTGCAGAGAAAACAATAAGTTAATCCCACCAATTGCGGGAGAGGAGTCTGAATATGGCATTAATTCCAAACACATTCCTAAAATATAGCAAAGATCTTGTGGGAGATGAAACATCTCAAAGTATGAATTAATGTTTCACATGCTTGGTGCATGGGATAGGTAGGCCACACCACCCCCTCTCTTAATTACAGTGAGAGGCAGAGGTGGCAGATGCCCCTCCCAACCTCCATTGACACATTTCCATTCACCCTTATTGGGGGGACAACAATGCGTAATTTAAAATGTAAATAATATTGTTTTTAATATCAAAAATGTCATGTTTAAAAAAAAAACATATATTAGGAGGCACGAAATAAATAGTAATAAGGAAATAATGTATTTATTACTTTATATAGAATTATGTGAATTTAACAATTTATAAACAAAACATCTTCAAATTTACAACAACATGGTAATCATACATTGGTGATTATACATTTATATAATGTGCCCCTCCCAACCTCCATTGACACATTTCCATTCACCCTTATAGGGGGGACAACATTGCGTAATTTAAAATGTAAATAAGATTTTTTTTAATATCAAAAATGTCATGTTTAAAAAAAAATCATATATTAGGAGGCATGAAATAAATAATAATAAGGAAATAATGTATTTATTACTTTATATAGTTATGTGAATTTAACAATTTATAAACAAAACATCTTCAAAATTACAACAACATGGTAATCATACATTGACAATTATATATTTATATAATGTACTAGTGACATGGGATCAATTTTGGCCACTACCACTATACCTTTGGGGCCAACAACCTGTCCTCCTCTCCATAGACTAGGATACTCCAAGAGATTTGAGCCCTGGATATCTTATCTTACACAATATTGCATATCACGAGAATCAACAATTGAGTTCCACCCCAAGGACATCATTGAAAAATATTATTATTAAACATATTTTTTTTTTTTTTATTTTCCAAAAATTACCATATTGAATTTTTTTGTTGTGTTTACTTTTATGTTGATTTAAAAAATAAATAAATAAAATTATTGTGCTTCTCATTTTCCAAGAGATTATGCAAATTCCAAGGGAAAATGAGGGTAAAATCAATACATGCTGATAGGGATATCCAAGAGAGTGTACAAGTAAATGGAAAAATAAATTAATATAGTTGCATCACAAGAGGATCCATCCCAACAACAACATGCACTGAAATTTCATAATCATTAAATTATTCTTTTGTGTACATTTAATTTAATTATCCCATGACATATTAAATTTCAATTGTTTTGTTGCAAAAAGGGAAACAAATGGAACCCATTCAACACATAAGACAACTCGACAAGGAAGAAAATGGTTGATCACTAAGTTTGTGAGTGCTTACATTTTCAGTCTTATTTAAGATTTCATATTTATTGTGATATTGATATTTAAATAATTAATTGAAACTTGTTAATGGATGTCTTCTAATAGGTGTTAACATGCAAAGAAGATCCAACCAAATATTTGATTAACATTGGGTTAAGTATGGATTTTGCATATTTGTTGAAGTGTCAGTGGTTAACTGAACAAATTGAAAGTAGGGGGAGGCAGGAGCACGAGGCTGTTATACAACCCTGACAGAAAAATAGAAGCAAGGTATGCATGGGGATTTGGAAATGCTTAGAATAATCAAGTTGAAGCCTTATCTCTTTGGCAAGGATTAAGGATTGTTATCTCCAAAGGCTTACAACAAATAAGTATAGTTGGAGATTCAATGATCATTATCCAAAGGTGCTTCAAGATCAGGCATCAAAAATATTTATAACTATACCCTACTCTCTAGAGGATAGGGATTCTTCTAAATAAATTACAAGACAATAAATCTTTCCATTTTAAAAGAGAGAACAATCGGGAGGAATAATATAAAGCCAATAGAGGCATTGTCCTAGAACAAGGGTTATTGATAATAAATCAAACACAAACCCAAACATGACATGTCCCATGATTGAAGACATGTGAACCATGACATCATGCAATGATTGGAATAATTCATGCATTAATGTTGTCAGACAATTATATCCCATCCCTTGCATCAATATATGGCAGGACTCTCCCAGAATTTGAGGCAGGAAACTGGGATATTACGATTACAGAAGGAGGCACGAAGGATCAAAGGTCATAATTATGGATAAGTTGAAAAGGAAGGGAATGATATTAATTACTGAAACTAGGGATTGGAATAATAGTACTCCACTTCATTTTCTTTGAGCATTAACAATACAATTTGAAATCAAATTGTTGGTTGCAGGGATGGAGGCTCGTGCCAAGACTAATCAGTAGTTTGGGAATACCATTCAATGTGAAAGGACGTGTGATGTATTAGATAAGGAATAGTGTAGTATTTTAAGGATTTGGATGAAGCAGTTAAAATTGAGGTTTATACGCGTTTAGGGATGAATCACTCTTAAAATGGCTTCCTCCAAAATCAATGGAACCAGCGAAAATATAGAGGAGCAAGGGATAGTGTCCACAGGAGACATAGCAGTGATAGTGGAGAAAGTTGCACAAGAGGTTCATGATCAATTTACAGTGGTGATGTCTCATCTCTCTGGAATTGGGAAGGATATGGAGTTATTACAAAAGTATGTGGATCGCCTGAACACAAAAATGCTCAACTTGAATTTTAAACTTGATAGCATGGAATTCAAGGTAGAAGCGGAAACGGTTGGTGTGTTGAAGAAGGTCTTCAGGCTTGGAGACTCGAACCCATCATGTTCGCTGGAAACTGAGGATGAGGGACAGGAAAATCGCGGGTTAGGAATGAATATTTGTGTTGGTCTTAGCGAACACACAGCTTAGGAGGATAGTCCACCAGAGAAGTTGGATGGTAATAAGTAGTTGGTTTCCTTTTATATGTAGTTATTATGTTATGTCGTTTTGTCAAACTTTGTGGCATTTTTTAGAGGATATATAGGTTAAAGGTTGTAAGCAGGATAATAGTAATTAGCCAGGGTATCTATAAATATTTCTCTAGACCCACTATGGAAAGCTTTGAACTAGATCAATATGTGAATGTAATGGACCTTGCATGTTTCCAATTTTGAAATATATAAAATGCTACCTGTTTCTTTTTTTTTAAATGAACAAATTGAAAGTGGGTATGTTGTTTAACTTCCTTCATTTTATAATTAATGGAATAATAAATAACATTTATATTAATTATGTTGAACTATACACTTAATGAAATAAAAGAGTGGAATGGTTATGTCATTAAAATGATACACATATACTTAAATTGTTTATGACCATTGGATCATCTTCCAAGGTCCTTTGGACTCCTGATGACAGTATTCTTCATAATAACCCTAAGGTATTAGGTGTCTAACATTCCCCCCTTTAATCTAAATGGGTTCATGTGAATCCAAGCAAAGAGATTAGGACAACTACCAATGGTTGAATGTGGTCTCTCAATCTAGTGGTTTTGGGATGACCACAAATCCAATGGCTAGTATAAATTGAAGTCTTATACTAAATGGTAGTTTAAGGCTTACTACCAACTCTAGAACTTGGCTTTAAGAATAAGCATTTCTTAACACATTTCCAAATTTGGCTAGAAGTTTTTATCTTCCACTAGTGGGAAGTACTCAGAAATGGTGATTTGAATATGACCAAAAACTCTAGATATCAACTCTAAGGCTCAATATTTCCTAAAACATTTCCTAATTTAACTGGAAATTGATGTCTCATGTTAAGAAGTGCTTGCAAATGATGATTTGAATATTATTTCAAATTTATGTCTATCAAAAGTTATAATTCTCCTATTAAATAAAGGTTTCAAGAAAAACACAAACTAAATCACGCTCATGTCCTTGACTCTAGCTACAACTATGACTTCGGCTTGTGCTTGAGACTCTAGTTCTAGTTGTGGGTCAAGATTGACATGTTTGCTTGATTGATGGGGCTTAAAAATTATAAGCCTCACTATAAATCACTTATATTATTCCCTCCTACGGTGAAATTATTTCCACAATGCTCCCAAGGATGAATATTAAAAACATTGATCCTCCATGTGTCCAATTTAATGAAGTTGTTGGCTTTTACTAAAAATGCACTCATTTGAAATGTAGTTTAACTAGTAAACTTACAAAAAAACTATTTTTAAGTTACAAATATTCTTGATTTTAATGTCGAATTGATCTTAAAAATTAAAACCCCAGTATCACCACAATGCTCACTATTCCCTTCAAGAGACTCCATAAGCAGGCGCTAGATTCTTACACAAATTAGAGAAATACTTAACAGTTCACCTTCAAAAGGCAAGGCTACATTGGCGCTAAGCCCAAACTAAGGGTAGGATATCTTTGCTTCATCCATTTTTATAATATTATTAGTGAATCCCCAAAAGAGCATTAGAACCACCATGCTACCCCAAAGTTCTCCATGACATAGAATAAAAAGGACTATATCTAAAGAATGGTACTAGACCTATAAAACTAGGCCCTATAAATTGTAACAAGGATACTACCAATCTTGTGGGATGGATGACATTAATTAGTTGGTACAACAGGAATGAAAACACCCAAATGAAGGAAATGAAGGGAAATATACAAAAATAGAAAAGATCTTACTTTGATCAATTATTTGAAATCTTCGTGTAAATAAACATGAATCAAATGTCCATTGAAAAATTAACCCATGGCTTGAGAAATGGAATTATCTCAACGCTAACTTACCAGACACCACTAGCACATCCTTAGTGTCTCTAAAATTCATATAGTTGAAAAGGATTCAGAAGAGCATCAATCCAAGAGGGATCACATTCTATAGTGTGATGATCTCAACTCCCATGAATTTCTTCGAGGTTGGCATAAACTCATGTGCATCACTACTATCCACATCAACAACAATGACCTGTGAATCCTTGCATATTTGCTAAGATTTCTTGTTGATAAGTGTACTTTTAAGTCCATAAGCAAACAATTATCCACTCTAGTTAGCTGCTTCAATAAAGGAACCACCCAATGTGGAAAATTATCTATTTTTCTCCTTTCAATAGCCAAAAACTCAAATTCCCCCATGGAAAACCCATTACTCAATCTAAATGTAGCCTTATGAGATATCCATGAACTTACAAATTTTCATATAAGTGATACATATACATTGGGAATGATTGCACTAGCTCCAATTGTTGCATCCATTGGTAACAACTTAACAAACTTAGAGGTAATGTGTAATCATTGGGTAGGGAGGAAAGACTTCTTATGAAAACTTTGTGTGGAAAGCCAACTATGTATGAGTGGGAGGTGGACAAAAGGCCATATATTAACAAAATTGTGTAACCCGTAGGTCAGTTATTCTTATGTGGAGGCACCATCATGGAGATAATCATGGGTTGATTGTCCCAAAGAAAACCACAAACAGAAAAATATATGGCTAGGTAAAATCCAAACCACCTGCATGTGAACAGGTGTGCAAAATAGCAAGTGTGAGGTATTGAGCATGGATCTAGGAGCAATAACATGATAATAGGTTGTTGTAGAAAGACAATGCATAGATAGAATCTAGGGTTTCTAAAGGAATGACACTAAGACAAAAGAAATGGTCGAAGGAAAGTTAGAGTAAAGCAAAGTTGGGTGCAAATCTGTCAAGTTCTAGAGAGTGTTCAGACTCGAAAACCACTGTTGTATTATACACATAATGAAATATAATCATTGAATGTCTTTTTCATTAAAATGATAGCCATATAAGTACATTATTTATGACCAATAATATTCATCTTCCAAAGTCTATTAGACTCTCAATGATGGTTCATATTCCTCACCATAACCCTAATAGATTAGGTGTCCAACAAATTATATCCATAATTTCTCATGGTGTACTAAACTTGCAAGAAAAAAAGTATGGAGTGGATCCAATGTAAGATATTTTGAGACAAGACATGGAGCATGGTAGCTTTGAAACAATGTGTAATACACTCATAATTATGGTATGTTTTTTTATTTATACAATCATGTATCTTTAACTATATAACTATAATTATACTTATTACACTTTATTTCTATGTTTGTAGATGGAACATAGAGACATGTAACATCAAAAATAAGTTAATCAAGAAAACATTAGGTTAAATAACCCAAATACAATATTGCCTACAAGTGATGAAAAAAATGAGTTATGCACATAGCTCGAGCAATGACAACATTTCAAGTAATGAATGACAATCAATATAATTGAAAGTAATTACAAGTTGTATGTTTTGGAATCTTTGTCTATTAAAATCAAGGATTCCATTTAATGCACTCGACATATTATCCAAATTGCATGATGAGGACCTATTACCAATAAGTATAACAATTACATATTGGCTTCATTTTTGTTATTGTGGAACCTTACATTGTACCATTTTGTATCGCAATAAGTCTCTTATTTATACATAATAAAATGGGTTTCCTATGTTATTGCATTGTCCAATGTTGTAAAATATTGCATTGTTGATTAATTATTAGCATAGATACATCTTAACTTTGGATCTATCAAGCGTCGAAAGGCATCAAATCTAGGGAAAATTTTAAGGATAGAAAACTTTCTTGAAGTTTAAAAACATTGGTGAATCTCACTAGTCTCGAATATGCAAACTATAAAATGTTAATTGTTATATTTATAAAATTATTCAAATTTATAATGATTTTACATATACGCACTATATAATGTTTGTGATTTTTAAGGTAAAATAATTTATACTGTAAAATCTCAGCGAATCATTTTTATAAAAAATGGAAATTGGCAAATCTTTTATTTTGGAAAGATCATGGAAAATTAGCCCACCTGCGAATATTAGCCCCTAAAATTTTCCATGATAAAATCTCTTTTCACTTTAAAAGAGGTTTTCATATCAAGAGATTTTATCCCTCTCGACACTTGGTAAATTGGAAGTTAAGATGGATATAAGGTGGTTTAGTTATTAATTATAATAAATTATAATTATTAATTTTATGTTTTTTATAGAGGATCTGAGTTGGGCACCAGTCTGGATTCGACTATACTCCCTTCCATTGGAGTATTGGGATGAAGAATCACTAAAATACATTGGAAATGGTCTAGGGGAGTTCATAAAGATCGCGGAAGAAACAAAACTCATAGGATATACTTCCTACACCCACATCTATGTCTACATGCATCTGAACAAAGCTCTTCTGGATTCGGTAAGTCTATATCATGATGATTTTGAGTGGATTCAGACTATAGACTATGAACATGTCCCCTTCAGATGTAGAAAATGTCATGCCCATGGCCATATTTTTTGTGATTTCCCGCAAAATGCAAAGCCCACTACCTAAACCGCCTCAGAGAAACCTGATTCTGAAGGATTTACCAAAGTAAACAATTGGAAAAAGAATCACAAAAAACCTACATCGTACCCCAAAAATCCCCTAGCTAGTGCCTCAATACCCTCTACTAGCAACAGCTTCGACATCCTGGTTCAACTAGCATCACTGGCCTCTAAACCCCCCATGCATTCTATTGAGCCACCCAAGCCACCCTTTGCAACCAATCCCATAGATTCAAGGCAAGCACAAAAGCCCTCGCAAACCAAAGAATTCCCAATCTCCACTTCCAATATGGATTCCGATTGGAAATCTAATGGTATGGACATCGATATCTTTCTGCAAGAACCCAACCATTCAACTGACTTCCTGGCAGAAAGAAGTGAACCAAATCATATGGAAGAAGAGCCTGAAAGTATAGACATAGGAGATCTAGACATATTTTTCCTTGAGCAAGCCTATAGGAAAAAAGAATTTGACAAAATCCTAGAAAGACAGCTAGAAAGTTTGGAGGTAATTCTCTCTAGAGCACATCAGCAGCGAACTTTAGGAATTCAACCAGGGATTCAATGGGACGGGAAAAATATTCCCAAAGATACCAAGAAAAAAGGGAGAAAAACATATCTACAAAGAACCATCCTCATTGGGGAAATGTTGGTGGAATCAGGAAGATATTCCAAGTTAACAAAGTACTACAGGCCGCTCCCCAATACTGAATCATGAAGCTCAAATCTTGGAATTTAAGAGGGTTAAATAGCCCTATGAAATACAAAATGATCAAAAACATGATACAGCAGGAGAAACCTCAAATTTTCTTCAAGAAAGAGACTAAATGTAATAGTATCACACTTGGCACCATTCTCTCAAAAGCTTGGCCAGGAAGCCAAACAGTAGCAATGGACGCCTCGAAAGCCTCAGGAGGACTTGCAATAGCATGGGATGCACAGGCTATTACGCTCACTGATATCCATGCGTCTCATCATTTCATTCAAGCTACCTTCCATATAATAGGGACCAATGTTCATGGTCATCTCACCAATGTTTACTTTCCCCAGGAGGCAGCGAACAAGTTAGAAATTCTGAATACGTTAACTTTGCTCAATTCCACCAGAATCCATCCACTTTGGATAACAGGTGGTGACTTCAACATGATCACTAAACTTGAGGAAAAAAGCGGGGGTCGAATCAAACTGGACATTGAAAGTACTCATTTCAATGATTTCATACAAAACAACTGGCTCATTGATCTACCATTTAACAATGGAATCTATACAGGGAAGAATAAAAGATTAGGAACCTAGCAGATTGCCTCCCGGCTGGATCGATTCCTGATTTTAGACAATTCCATCCACCTTGGAGGAGACTTTACAGCCTCAATATTACCTCTATCTAGATCATACCATTGGCCCATCTCACTTCAATGGCAAAGACCTGGAAAATCCACTCGAAGACCCTTCCTCTTTGAAGCATTTTGGTTGACACATCCAGACTTCAACAATTTGGTCCATTCTACGTGGAAAAGATTCATTCCCCCATAAGGAACAAAAATGTTTCAATTCCAACAAAAACTCAAATATCTCAAAATTCACATCAAGCAGTGGAATCAATTAACCTTTGGAAACATCTTTCAAGCTCAAAATGCTTTAACTCAGGAAATGAAGAAAATCCAGCAGACCATAATTACTAAAGGAAGGACTGAAGCACTTTCAATACAAGAAAAGAACCTTTATAATCAAATTTCAGAAAGAGAAAAGCAAGAGGAGATCCTCTGGAGACAAAAATCTAGAGTAAGATGGCTAAAAGAGGGAGAGTGGAATAGAAAAGTCTTTCACGGCACCACCATACAGAGAAGAATGTGCAATAAGATTACCAAAATTTAGAATCAGCAGGGAGAAAGATTGGAAGAACGTGAGGATATTGAAAAAGAGCTCCTCAATCATTTCAAAAAAGTTCATCAAGAGCCACAAATCAATAGATAGCCACCTATAGAAAGGATTCTCCAGCACATCCTAAAAATTATAACAGAAGAACACAATCAACTGCTCCTTCATCCAATCTCTTTATAGGAAGTTGGGTCTGCCATGCATCAGTTCAAGGAAAGAAAAGCACCTAGTCCAGACGGTTTTACCTCAAACTTCTTTCATAAATTTTGGGATCTTATCAAAGAGGAAGTTTGGCAGGTAGTGGAAGAATCTAGGACCCTCCATTGGATGCTTCACTCTCTAAAAGCGACTTTTATTGCTCTTATTCCCAAAGAAGAGCAATCTATTACTCCAGACAAATTCATGCTTATAGCTCTCTATAATGTTATCTATAAAGTCATATCTAAAGTCATTGCTTCCCGATTGAAGCCACTGCTTCCCTTACTCATCTCGCCAAAGCAATCGGGCTATATGGAAGGACGGAAAATCATAGATGGCATCATTCTCACCCATGAGATCATACACTCCCTAAAGCACCGTAAAAAACTAGGTATGCTCCTCAAAATTGACCACTTTAAAGATTTTGATAAGTTGAGTTGGATTTACATTCAAAAAATTCTTCAGCCTTTGGCTTCTCTCCTCCTTGGGTAAGATGGGCCATGAGTGTAATCTCCTCTACTTTATTCTCCATTCTAGTTAACAGAATTCCTTCCATCCCTTTTCATCCCTCTAGAGGCATCCATCAAGGAGATCCCCTCTCCCCCTTTCTCTTTGTACTTATGGTTGAAGGGTTAGGTCGTATTATCAATAATTCACTTCAATCTCAACAGCTTAGAGGAATCTCTATCCATAATTCCCTTGCTATTACTCACCAACAATTTGTGGATGATAACATGACATTTAGGCACCCTTCGGTTCGAGAGGCCCTAAAATTCAAATCCCTACTCGATGATTTCTCAGAAGCATCTGGATCCAGCATAAATATTGTCAAATCCCAAATATTCTTTTTTCACACTCCCTCCATAACTCAATCCTCTATAGCCCACATTCTTGGATTCTTTGTCTCCTCTCTCCCATCCAAATATCTTGGTGCCCCCTTGACTGATTTTGCATTAAAGCATACCTCCTGGCAATTGTTCCTAGAAAAATTTGAAGCCCACCTTTCCTCTTGGACTTATAGAGCCCTCAATATGGCTAGTCGTCTAGTGCTAGTCAAAACTGTCTTGCAATCAATGCCTCTTTATCTCTTCTCTGTTTTGGCGGCACAAAAATGGGTGCTTAAAAAGATCAAAAATCTACAACGGAAATTTTTATGGGGATCTTCTGGTCAAAATCGCAAATGGGCATTGGTCAAATGGGCAACAATATGCCTCCCAAAAAACTCTGTGGGTATTGGTCTTCGAGACCATCAACACAATAATGCAGTCATGGGAGCAAGAATATGGTGGAAATGGCTCTCTGCTCCACACAGACCTTGGGCCATCCTTTGGACTGCCAAATATGCAAACAACAAACCACCAGACAATTTAATCCAACTCATAGATACAAAAAAAGGCTCCTTAATCTAGAATGTTGCTAAAGAGCACAAAGCCATGATTCAACAGCACAGTTTCTGGGAAATAAGAGACGACAACAATGCCCGCTTCTGGGTTGACTCTTGGCAGCAAATACCCAAGCTGAGCAACCTGATCAGACCACCCCAAATATAGGATTGGGATGAGCATCAGATGGACAAATTCAACCAACACTGGACTCCCACCCTCAATCAGGGTTATAGACAATGGCTAAGCACGGCACACATCATCAGGCAAGGAACAGAGCTAATACATAAGGAGATTGACATAGAACTCACAAACCAGAAAATTAGATTTTCTGATAAGAAGGATATCTTATGTTGGGGGTACAATCCACGTGGGACCTTTACCACACAGGAGGCGTACAACCTTCTGATTAGCAATCAAAAATTCAAGGACCCTCTTTGGGACAAAATTTGGTCTCCTAGAATTTGGCCCAAGGTCTCTACTTTCCTCTGGCTATTATATCAAAAAAGAATACTCACCTGGGACAATCTAAGGAAAAAAGCTTCCACGAGCCCTCAATATGCCCCAACTGTAAACAATAGGAAGATACCATACAACACCTCATGGACACATGCAATCTGGCAAATAAACTCTAGGAAAAAACAAGCTTCAGATGTCAAAAAGAAGGCAGAGTAAAAGGGGACATTACCAACACCATCCGCAATTGGGCAATCAATCCGTACAAGAGCAAACTATTAAACTCTTTTTGGAAAATCATCCCAGGTCTTCTTATTTGGAGTATATGGAAGGAAAGGAACCGTCGTATCTTCAAGAATCAATGCACACCAATAGAGATCATATGGAGTAATCTCTGCAACAATCTTCAGGAAACCTTAGCGCTCCAAACATGGCACTAAGATGATTTTCCCACCCTTCCCTAGGAGCAAAACATATGGAAGAATTGGAATCTTCAGATTAACCAGATACAGGAGAACCCCAGTAAATCCTCTTTAAATCACAAAACTTCTAGCAAATGGCTCCCTCCGCCACACGGAATGACTCAATTAAATTTTGATGGAGCCTCCAAAGGCAACCCAGGCATGGCAAGTTATGGAGGAATATTCAGGGATCACAAAGGAAAACCTCTCTTGATTTTCATGGGCACAATTGGATGGGACACGAACAATTCAACTGAGCTTGAGGGACTGTGGCAAGGACTTCGTCTAGCTCAGCATCATGGCCTCTTCCCCTTATTGATTGAAGGAGACACTCAGATACTTATCAACATGGCTAATCAAATTCTACAAGGGACCCATGCTCACAAAGTGGCCTGCAGTTGGAGATTGGCAGCATGTTTAGAGCTCATTGAATAATGGCTCACAACTAACAGAGGAATCACATTCAAACATATCAAAAGAGAAGGAAACAAAGTGGTTGATCTCCTGGAAAATTTGGGAGTGGATAGTGACTGGACTCTACACTCAGGTTCACTTGACATTATAAATGATGGATCCCAACTACAGGAATTCACTAAACTGGTACAAAATGATGCAGCACCCCTGGATGCGGGTGGTTAAAGACGCGTTAATGTGGATTAGATAATGGGTCGACAGGTGGCTTAGCCACATGGCCACCCACGTTCCCACCCGAGATGATTTATGGTGAGCCACCATCAACTTGCAGGCGCCTTTACTCTGGCGCACAGGTCGAGGACTCCTCTACAAGTTTAAGTCCATGGCTTCGACAAGCCTGCATACCTCTGCCCCGCCCCCTCTGAATTGCTCCTGCCTCCTTGATGCTACAGAGCCAAGCTCACGCACGACAACAGGGAGGTGTTGTCGACTCCTAAGATGTATATATTTGGGGGATGGAATCTATTTTTCCCAGAATGTTCTCTGCACTCTGCAAACTGAAGCCTTGGTTCTAGTCTTTGTCTCTCACCTGAATTGCCCTATGAATTCCTGTGTTGAGTCTGCCTCTTCCTCTGCGCACACTGTTAGCACCTTCGTCATTTTTTCCCACACCAGTCAGCTCCACCCCACCCACAGGACCATGCCGCGACTCTACCACCGAACGCGTTGTAGGCGGGGCAGCAGCTGAGGCAGTGCCATTCCCCCCCTCTTCGTCCCCCTCTAAGCCGACAACCCCTTAGTCCTCCCCTTCCTCCACCCTGTCCACAGCCCAATTCTCCAGCAGATATCTCGCCACTCGCAGTGGAAGATGCAAGGTCCAACCCATCGAAGCTCGGCATGTCAATGTTGCAACCCAGACACTCAACTTCTCTGTGTCCCCTCACCAACCGCATCAAATGGCCCAATTCCACTTCCACTGCACCATGAATCGCCTTGCCATCATCGCCACCATCTCTGTGGCGTTCAGAGAGTAGACTCGCCTGCCGAATGAACAGACTCACACCACTGCAAAACATCTTGTCATTGCACAACCTGCCACTATTCCGGAGAAGTCGGACGCCAGCAAATAGAAGGCGGCTCAAAAGAAGCAAGCCACCAGCAAATAGAAGGCCTCGGGCAGCAGCTCTGGTTCTCGCAAACGCAAAGGCGCCCAGGATAGCGCCAAGCATGGTGAAGGCATTCTTGGTAGCACGCAGGCAGTTGAGGATGATGGGGATGATTACATGTGTCTAGACGTGGAAGAGCCTCCTCCACCAAACGACACCTAGAGGGTCAACGCAGCCAGGCTTCGATTCCCGGCTCCTATTCTTAGGGGATTTTTCAATGTTTTTTCAAATTATGTCGTCAATTTTGGTAATTTACCATAGTTGTTTCTCTTGGATTTTGAGTTGTAACCCCTACACGAGCAGCATTTTCCATCGGTTTTTCAGATTGGTTTCCCCTCAGTGGGCAGTCTTGAATCATTCTTTTGGATGTCTAAACTTGTTATAACTCTATTCTAGCACCGCAGAGGCCAGAGCCTCACTTTAAATTTATTGTTTCATTAATAGAATTAGTGCTACTTAGAAAAAAAAATGTTTTTTATTAGTTTAATTTTATTTATTTATTTAACTAATTCAAAATGTTAAACATTACAACATCTCTACCATAATGGGTAGGAGAGCACCTCTCGACACAAAGATATGGATAATTTACTTTGTTATAAATAACAAAGTTGTAATCCATTGGATAATGAATTGATGCAATCAGTGTATGAAAATGCAATATTATAATAAAAACCATTTGATCTTAGATGATTATTAAAAAAAATGTACATAAAGCAATTAATTAAAATATATACATATTAATGTATTATATCCTTTTGAATCCACTAAATGATGCATGCCATAAAAATATATAATGATATATTTGTGTGAGTCATATGCTTCAATGCATATACATTACATTATCACATTGGTACTAAAAAAGGTGAAAAAACATCACTACTTTAAACAACATAATGTATTTTTTATTTATCTTCCCAAAATATTACAATGTGCATGAGTACATTATGCTCTATAGTTTACATATAATATATGCACTTGGGCTTAGTAATGAAGAATGGTGTTAGCATCTCAACTCAAATGTTCAATATTTCGCATCCTTCTAGTGCATATGGTAAATAGACAATAGTGCATATGGTAAATAGACAATGATGCATCTATATGTACAATACAAATGTTAACATGCCTTCGTGCTTTATTTAGGTGTATGAGCCCTCAAAAATAAAAATACAAAATACAAAAAAAAATGAATCGATGTGTAAAAGTTATATGAGCATCGGTGTGCCATAAAACACAAAATGACTACCTAGTATGTAATATTTATACAAACATTGATGCGTCATATAATTAAAATGACCATATTGATGCCTCATAATTATATCAGGCACCAAAGAATTTTTATTTTTTATAAACATCACTTTGTGTTATGTCAACAGGCATTGCTATATGTCAGCAATGCAAGCACCCAAAAACAACCTCCACCTCGCCATTTTTTTAGTTATAGGAAACGTCCATTAAAACCTCCATTGTGAATAACGGAAGTTGTAGCAGAGGTTTTTTATTTTATTTTTCCCAATCTTGTAATGCTGAAAACCTCTACTAGAAGTTGTTTTCCTTGTAATTTCATGCAAAAGAGGAAGTCGAGTCTTGGTGAAAGTGTCACCATGAACCAAGTTTTAGAGATGAGTAGAAAAAACTTAACTGGTCATTTCTACAAAAGTATATTTTAGAGAATAATTTATCTTTACGAATAGAAGGGGTATAAAAATATTTGTTGGGTTTAATGCTAGGATATAATATGATGGTTGAGGGTTGGATGATTTTATTTTCATCGAAAGGTTATGTATCACTATTAATTTATGGATTCTAGGTGGTTATGGGGCTTGACACCATTATATATGAGGAAATAAACCCCCAATTTTGACCCTAGAGTGGAGGGGTGCATTGTACACCAAATGTGGCTTAAAATTCTAGGTTTACATCTTAATATTTGGTAATTTGATACCCCTAAAAACTATTTGGAATAGTACTTTCCCCTTTATACAAATGGTGAAGTGCTCCACGATAGAGATATCTCACTTAGTAGAGCACATTGTTGGAAACCTTTGAGCACTACTAAGAGGGGGGGTGAATCAACAGTGTGTCTTATTACCAAATTTTGCCTTTTATTTACTTTACTGAATCACACACACTAATTAGCAGCAATTCATTAAACATTTGCATATCTATTTTTTTTCCGAAGAAAAAGCGAACTTTTTATTAGAGATAAAAAGTTACATTGCATATGCATCAGCATCACTGTTTTAACTATAAGGCTGTTTTGTTGTCAAAACAAAATCTGTCCTACTTTCAGCAAAAAACCAGCAGTTCTTTGGGAGGGAAAATTCCCTTCTGGGTTGTACAGCCGTAGGCTGTGATATTCCTTTTCAAAATAGCAGTAAGCCATCCGATCATCCAGGTCTCCTCAAAGGAGGAAAACAACCCTTACAAAAAAATTTGAGCAGAGTTTTCAGTTACTTCTACATCCGCAGATATAAACAGAAATATATAAAGAGTATAACTAAAAAGTTTTTGAAATTTATGCTGAGAAAAACAGTCAAAAAGGCTGGAGATAAGGCGGATGTTGTGAAGAGTTGATCTGTCCTTGATTATCCTGTACTATTTTCCAGCTGCCCATATCTTGTTGTATACCTTCCTTAGGAAGTTGGTCGGCTGAGTCATTGAGTTCCCTGTAAATGTGACATATGGAAAAACTGTTAAAAGATTGTTTCAGAACCTGAATTTCATCCAGCAGAAGTTTTAAAGATTTATTTTTGCATGCACTATGACCATTAACCCATTTGATGACATTTAATGAGTCTCCATAGATCTGAATTGTGAGAGTGTTCCTTTGAATGAGCCAGCATAGGAGAAGTTTCCGCGTTGATAATTCTGCGAAGTTGTTGGTGCCAGAGCCTAATCCAACCGAGGCTTTTATAAGCTGTTCTGAGTTTTCGTGGATGACTAATCCAGCACCTGCCTTGTTGTCCTGTGAGGCCCGGTCAAAAAAAGCCCAGGGAATTCCCTCTTTTATCTGAATGTCCTTGATTTGTCTTTGAGAAGATTTCTCTTCTGGTTCAGGGATGCTGGAGAAGATAGAGACACTGAGGGTTGCTATGACTATCAACGGTATTTCCTTGTCCTGAAAGATGCTTTTATTCTTGGCTATCCAAACCCCCCAACTGATAATCAGGGGAAGATTCCGCATGTTTCCTTCAGGGTGTTGTTGCCACCAATTTGACCATGCCTCGGTCAAATTTCCACCAGCCCAGTCGACCCTTTTGTTTAACAAATTTCCTGCCTCCCCCCAAATCTTTTTAGTTTCTTGACAGTTTAGAAACAGGTGGTTGATGGATTTAGCTTCTGATTTGCATAATGTACATCTCCCTGGGCCATGCAAATATCTTGACTGCAAGATGTCCCAGGTTGGGATTTTTCTTTTTAGGATGCACTAGAAAAAGTAATTTTGTCTTAGGGGGGCATTTGAGCTTCCATAGGTGCCTCGACCACCATTCGGGAGGGTCCCATCCTTTCCTAGACATAAGGAATTTGTAACCACTTTTTGGGGAGTATTCTCCAGTATCTGCATGGGCCCAGATGAGTTCGTCTGAGTTGTCTTTCAGTCTGACATTTGATCTGGTGAGTTCCTGAGTGTAGGTGTTCCATTCGTTCCTCCATCCTTGCTCTAATTCCAGATCTTCTCCATCTTTCCAGGCATGTCCCCATATGGTTGAGTGACCAATTTTTTCCACCTGATATAAGAATAGAATGCCTCTGCTTTCTAAGTGATGAGTTAACCCAGGGGATAGGGCATAATTCCCATTGCATCTGACCCATGGGTCCTTCCCTATCTTCACATTCCGCCCATTTCCAATTTTCCATGCTAGTCCTTGCTCAATCACTCTAAAAGACTCCACTGTTGCTTTCCATATCACTGAGGCATTCTTTTTGGTCTTTATTGGGTTCCTAATCCAATCTTCTAAAGGCACCGGATCAATATATTTCCTTTTGATCACTCTTGTCCATAGGTTTTCCATCTTAATAAGTCTCCAACCTGATTTGGCTACCAGAGAAAGGCTGAAATCAGGGACGCTTTTTATCCCCCACCCTCCCCAGTCTTTAGGCCTTGCCACTTTCTCCCAAGCAACCCATGGAAGGAAAGGGTTCTCTTTAGATCCAGCCCAGAGGAATCTGCTACAAATTCTTCTGATTTTCTCCATAGTACCTTTAGGGACCCAAGTCAGTGTTGCCCAGTAGACTGGAATGGCCAGGAGCACTAATTTGATTAAAGTCAATCTCCCTGCTCTGGAAAGCCATTTGTAACTCCAGTGAGATATTCTGGCTTCTAATTTTGCGATCAACCAGTTCCAGTCCTCTTTCTTATAAGCATTGGGTTTCAGCCAGAAGCCTAAGTACTTGAAGGGGGATTGCATGATGCTTAATTCAAAGGGAAAAAGAGAAAGAATTTGAGTTATTTCATGTCTATTTAGGCCTTCCACAATTAACTGGGATTTCCTGGAGTTTATCTACATTCCGGTGGCTTTCAAAAACAAATCAAAGATGTTTCTTAATTCTGCTATTTCATTAGAAGCACCATTTGTGAAAACCAGTATGTCATCTACAAAAAGAAGATGTGAAATATTTAGGTTTACAGCTACTTCTATACCTCTGACCTTACCTTCTCGTTTGGCCTTTTGGATCAGCTGGCTTAGACCTTCTGCAACTAATAGAAATAACAGAGGGGGCAAAGGGCAGCCTTGCCTCAATCCCCTCTGTCCTTTGAAGAATGGAGTGGCTGCACCGTTGATGAGAATTACATAGCTAACATTTGTGATGCAACCCATTATCCAGCTGATGAAGTCCACTTTGAAACCAAGGTGAGTTAAGAGCAGCCGGATATATATCCAATTTATTCTGTCAAAGGCTTTAGATAAATCAATTTTAAGAACAGCACCCTTCTTATTCTATTGTTTTACACTATGAAGAACCTCCTGAGCCACACCTATGGCTTCATGAATTTGTCAACCATTCAGGAACCCAAATTGCTCAAAAGAGATGTGCCTTGACAGAATTGGTTTAATTCTGATCGCAATCACTTTAGCAATTATTTTGTATATATTGTTGCATAAGGAAATAGGTCTAAAGTCTTCGAAGGATTCAGGGGATTCCTTCTTTGGGATGAGGGCAATAAAAGTAGCGTTGAAAGGACTGTAGACCTCTCCTTTTTTCCTAGTCTCTTCAACGACTTCAGTTATTTCTTCACCAATCAGTTCAAAAAAGTGGAGAAAGAGTTCATTGGCCCAGCCATCAGGCCCAGGGCTTTTTTCTTTTGCCATAGATTTGATGACTCCCTCCACTTCCTCCTTTGTGACAGGGCTCATCACCTCCTCCGCTTCTTCCTCTTCTACGAACCTGGGGAAACACTGCGCTGTTCTAATGACCTCTGCGATGGTGGCCTCGCCTTGGTCTGCGAATTGATTTTGGAAGTGACACTACCCGAGAGCTGACAGTGCTTCAAAGGTCTTTGCTTCCCTTCCTTCACCATTTTTTAGACTCCAAATGGTATTTGCACTCTTTCTCCCTTTTGCATAATTATGAAAAAAAATTGAGTTTCCGTCCCCAGCTTTGAGCCAGATTGCTCTACTCTTAAGCCTCCATTCCTCCTCTTTAGCCAACAGGATTTGATTTTTGAGCTTCTCGAGATGAATGATTTTGTCTTTTGATTCCTGAGACACATATCCATCCCCCTCTATACTTTCCAGCTTTTGAAGTTCCTCACTGATCCAGATAAATTCCTCATTCTGTTTTGCCTTCCTGTCCTTCGCCCATGCAATTGTTGCTTTCTTCAGTCTTTTGAGGTTCTCTATAAACAGGAATCCTCTATCCTCAGAAGATCGACTGTCAGGGTGGATCCATGTTTCCTTGAAAAGAAGATTATAGGAGGATTCTTGCAGCCATGCAGCCATGCAGCATTAAACTTGAAGGGCGCTGGTGGCTTGGGTGGAGATTTTGAGAGATCCAAGTAAATTGGAGAGTGGTCTGAAGGCCCCCCCTCTTCGACCCATTGCCGAAATATTGGAATCAAAGTGGATAGGTCTTCATTTATGAGAAATCGATCTAGCCTTTTTGCCACCCTTGCTTCTCCTACGCGGCGGTTCCTCCAAGTTGGCTTCAGCTTGATGAGGTTTACATCAATCAATTTATTTGTAGAGAGGAGATTTTGGAAGAAGTCTGTTAAGGAATCCTCCCTAGCCGAGGGTCCCCAGGCCTCCGCTCTTCCTAAGGAAAAGTTAAGATCTCCTCCCATCACCAAGAGTTTGTTCTTCACTATCAAATTTGCCATTAAGTCATTCCAGAAAGGCATCCTTCCCTGACATGGGCCATAGATGTTAAGGATTGTTTTTGGAAAATCAAAATCTGGGGATTGAATTTCCATTCCCATCACCAGTTTCATGCCCCATTGATTCTTGATCTTGATTCGCCCTTCTCTATATCCCACAGCCAGCCCTCCGGAGTGACCAGAAGAGTCAATAACTGAGAATTTCCAATCTGGAAGGAGGCCGGAAAGAGACGATTCGACTTCTATTCCATTCCCCAAGGTCTCCTGAAGTAGGAGGATGTCCGCTTTTGAGTTCAAAACCATCTCCCTGAGAGCCAGTTTTTTGGGTTTACTGGCTAAATCCCTGCAATTCCATGATGTAATGATCATTTTGAAACCTTTTCGAGGCCTTGCACCGCTCTAAGTGCCCCAGGGATCGACAGTTGCTTCCCATCGGCCACATCATGTTTTTCTTTTACTTGGGCCGTGGAAAGATTGGATTTTCTACCCCTTTTCTTTCTAGCCTGACTCTGGGGGAGGGATTAATCTATGCCGCCCACCGAATCTAGGGGATCAGATTTGTTGTCCAAAGATCTAAGGTTATAGGGGCAAGTGGGGAGAGGGACCAGAGAAGGAGGCTCAGAAGAACACCCTTCACAATTCAGATCTAGGGAGGGAATAGCAGCCGAGATGATTTCAATACAAGATTCTACATTATTCCCATCTATGTTTACATTTGAGTCAACGATATCAGGCATACAATTTATAGAATCAGGAACCAGACCAGGGAAAATTTTAAGAACCCCCCTAAATTTACATGTATAATAAATGGGCGAATCTCCATGGTATATAGGAAAAATGGAAGGCGATTTTATCAATAATATGATATGTATATATATTTTTTTGGCGAATCTCTCACCAGGCATGGTGAATATTTTACTCAATTATAAAATCTTGTGTTTATTGAATACACAAATGAAATCATTGCATTTCTTTAAATATCTTTTGAAATCAAAATTACTGAAATTACATATCGATAATCTAGTGGGTGTAAGATAAAATTCACCCATGCCATTCACAAAAAGCATGAGA
>APFE030247464.1:0-11320 GCA_000404065.3 Pinus taeda | reverse complement strand
CCGCACACTAATGTGGTACATAAGTACTCCACTAATAATCCGATGTCTGTGTTGGCAGATATCCAAATTGTGTGCAATATGGAGTTCAGTAGACCTAAGTTTGAGGCACAATCAATTGTGGGATTCAAAGAGATCATGATGAAGCCTGGTAAGACACCCTGGGATTTGGATCAAATATTAAAGTGTACGATCCATGAGGCTAACATGAATCTGACTGATGAGCAGCACCGCGAATGGTTTTTGGCTTCACTCCTACCTCATCTAAGGGTTACGCTATCACAACAGAATATTGGGACCCAAGCGAAAGCTCTAGAAATCGTGATGAGATTGCATGAGACACTGATACAAGATGCTAATCTAGGGGTTCAGCAAATTCATGTGTAGTTGCAGAACCTTTGCCTAGAAATGCAGAGTCTAAAGAAAGATATAACAGCTCGGCCCGAGGTGTGCAAAGAAGTTTGGTGCCTGAAGTGCAAAAGCCAAGGGCATGACAAAGATCATTGTCTAGTTTTCATGAATTATGTTGCAGTAGGGGAACCAATGCCTCTGAGGTCGGAAGCTCCAACATGGCCAACTACAGGGCCCGTGGTATGGTGTGCTATCTATCAAGTAGCTAGAAAACATGTGATAGACAATTTCCATTTGTTGCAAAAATTTGTACAGACACCGCAATAGCTCTTCTGCAACTTTTGTCAATCAGTCTGTCATGATGAGTGCAATTGCCATAATTATGAATTAATGATGGATAGAACACCTGCATACATGGTGTAGGTAGAAACTCAGCCTCCGGACCAAAGCATTGGAGGAGCACGAGGCGAGTATCAGAGGCGCAGACAAGGCCCAGGTGGAGGAGGACCTAGTAAAGGTTGAGGGCAGGTTATTTGTTACAACTGTGGGGGACCAGGACACTACGTGCGAGACTGCTCAAATCGGACGCATCTGTCATGCCGCTATTGTCCTCAGTTTGACCATGTGATGAAGGATTTCCCTATTTTGTTGGTTAAGATACGTGAAAAGGGGACGCAGCCTCACCAACTAACTCAAAACCTGTAGATGATGAGGGATGAGCCATGTGAGGAATATCTTAAGGTAAATATTGTGTTATGGAGTGGAGCGACGACTAGTGAAGATAAGGGGAAGTAGCCTAAAGAAGGTGAGTGGGTCCGTAAAGTGCCAAAAAAAGAAATTGGTTTTGATCTAGAACATATGAAAGAGACATTTATGGAAGCGAAGAAAAGCTTCACTGAGGCGTCTACCTCAGGGAGTCAAGAGAAGCCAACTAAAGAAATGGACCTGTCCATGATTACCACGTTTTTGGAGACCTGCGTGAAATTGTTGCATGATAGAAAGGTTGTGAAGGGATTGCAGGAGCTTATCAATATGTGCACTGAGAAGGAAAACACTACTGACAGACCGCATGTAGTCAGAAAGATTGGTAGGCATAAGACGAGAACAAGGCATGAGATGAGGCTTACTGCACATACAAGACAATATGAGATGGATCAATTTATTTTATATTTGGGGTCAGATGCAAATGTTTTGCCGAAACAAACATGGGAGAGAATGGGGAGACCTATGCTACAATGGTCTTCGATTCAATTAAGGATGCGAATCAGCAAAAAATCATCTCAATGGGGAGGTTGCAAGGGGTAACAATGGATATTGAAGGTGCAGTCACACTAGCTGATTTTGAAGTGATAGAGATTGTGGATGAAAACAATCCCTACCTCGCAGTCCTTGGGATGGATTGGGCCACTAACATGAATGGGGTAATCAATCTGCAAAAGTAGAATATGATATTTGAGAATAAATTTCTCCATGTAGTGGTGCCACTGGACCCTGCAGAAGGATTGCACTATAATGAACCGATTCATGATTGTGAAAGTGATGACGATTTGGACTAGATTTATAAGATAACAATGCGAGACTAGGATTGGGTGAATCTGACAGCGGATGGACGAAATACATGGGTCTGCAAAAGTTCCTACACATCAGATTCAGACGAAGAATTGGAGCACTGTCAGAATCGACTACATGAAGTATCTATGATGTGTTGTAATATGATGACCAAGTTGTTGCGTTGCGTATCATCAGAGGTAAGAAATTTGCCTTACTCTGATAGTTTAACTGATGTTGATAACTTTTTGGATGCATTTGAGAGAGAAGTGCCAGAGAAGCACTGCTTCAAATCCCTGGACTAAGCACTGTGTGCTATGCCTTCGAGATGGTGGGGCACACACAAGGACAGTTTTGATGATTGGAGCATATACAGAAAAATGATGAGAGTGTGGTTTGGTCACCCAAAAGTGTGGCTAACAGAAAAGTATGATGGGAGTAATGATCCACATGGCCATTTGGCCAAATGGACTGAAGTGTATGGAGTGAAGCCTCAGTTGGAGTGGGTACATCTTTTTTGTCATACCTTGGATGTTATATCGATGGATTGGTACTTGGAGATAGAACTCCACCATGCCACTAAAGAATGGGATGTTTTGTGCAAAGGATATCTGATGACGTTGAACTTTGAGGATGGGTTTGAATGTATCGACGAAGCTTTGCAGGAGGTTAAGGCAGCGATATTCAGGATCTCGTAGGATCCTCTAGATTTGATTCAACCTAATTGGACAACCCAGCTGAGCCACACGTTGGAGTGCTACAATGTAACAACAGAAGAAGAAGACAAAGACCCCAGAAAGATTAATATTCCAAAGAATGAGGGGCATCAGGAAGCTGAAGGACCACAACTAGAGAATCTAGACATCATCAAACCACTCAAAACTAGACAGGTGCACATTGGCACGAAGGCAGAGCTGAAGTTTGCAAAGATTGGGGACTATTGGGATGATGCAACAATAGATAAGGTTACTAAATTACTTTGCAAATATCAAGATATGCTCCCCGTGAAGTTTTTAGATCTGAAAGGGCTAATAGGAGACTTGGGCATCATGAAGATCACTCTAAAACCAAATGTGAAGCTAGTTAAGAAAAGACTTTACTACCTCAATCTGAAGTATAAAGAAAGGGTCCATTTGGAGTTGGATAAAATGCTTGTAGTAGGCATCATTGAACCAGTAGAAGAGTCTGATTGGGTAAGCCTAATGGTAGTTCATGACAAAAAATAGAAGGATGAGATATGGATATGCGTAGATCTAAAAAAGTTAAATGACACCTGTGTGCATGATCCCTTTACAACTCCATTCACCAATGAGGTGTTGGATAATGTTAGCGGCCAAGAAGCATATTCGTTTACTCATGGGTTCTCAGGATACCATCAAATCAAGATCGCACTGGAGGATAGGAATAAGACGAAATTTGCGACTGAATGGGGATGATTCCAGTATACTTCGATGCCTTTGGGCTGACGAACACGTCGGTGATCTTATCATGCATAGTCATTGCAGCGTTTAAAGATTTCATTCACAAATTTCTGGAGGTATACTTTGACGATTGGATAGTATTTGGACTGGTAAAGTGCCACGTAGAAGGTCTACACTTGATGCTAGATACATACTGGAGGTACCAGATTGCACTCAATCTGAAGAAATGTTTGTTCTGCATCCCTTTTGGGATCTTGCTGGGTCACATGGTATGCATACAAGGCTTGATGGTAGACCCTGCGAAGATAGCGGTTATAATCAATTTGAAGGCACTAAGAAGTGTGAAACAGTTGCGCCCAACATTGGGGCATACAGGGTGATGAGCCTCATCATTGGGTAATTATATGGGCCTTAATTCACCTCCTAGCTTAGTCAAATCACCTCTTCTCGCAACTTATTACACGTCTTGATTATATTTTGTTTAATGAGATGAGTTAAAGTGAGATATTATGCCTAGTGGACTAATATCCATTGAATACAGGTTTAGAAGAGAAAATCAAGGAATTTTGGCAAGACTAAGGTTTGAAACTCGAATGGGACAAGGGAGAGAGATTGTAGGAGGTAAATCCTCCTCATTTACTCCTTCCCCACTCGAATATTCCTCCATTAATCACACCAGCTCAAAGTGCAAGCAGCCAAGTCATGAAGATCAAAAGGCAACCAAGCAAGTGATAGATAAAGAGTTAGTTCATCTAAAGTTTGGGAGCCGAGCCTCCCTAGATTTAAGGAAATCATTGGAGACTTCATTTGTATAAGTAGAGAGGCCTAGAGCCTCATTAGGATTCGAATTTTTGTTGCAAAAACACTAGTTATTTTCGAGTTCCATACTTGTGGAAGACATTGATGTAATTTTCCATTTTGTTAATGAAAATGAGATTTTCTTGATCCAGCACTGAGTTGACTCAGAGAGCTGAAGCTCTTGGGATAGGGCCCAACCCTAGAAGCAAAGGCTCCTCTTCTTTTATCTATATTCTTAGCTTAGTTTCATAGCTTCATGGTTAAATTGTCTCTAGAAGTATTTCATTGCAAGTATTGTGGATTTGATTAGTTGTTTATTAGTTTGCTTCCATTTGTGATTTACTTCAGTAGCAGGGTAAAAGAGATAAAAGGAGAACCACAAAGTTTTTAGTGAGTGTCTTGGCCTCACCTCTTCCCTCAGGGATCATGATTTGAGGAAAATACCCTTAAGCAGACCCAAAAAGACAAATTTCCATTTCTTCATAAGATTTAAAGTTTACTGTATTTAAACTAGAATTTGATCATTTTTATAGGTATAGGGTTTAGTTTCCATCTCTTCCATCTTCAGTATTTCAGTAGATCCCATCCATGTTTCCATTTTTTTCAGCAATTTTCTTTATGCATGAAGTAGAAAGCTAGTTCACTAAATTCTACTTTTCTAGCTTGTTAGAATTCTTCTTGTTTACATGACTTTGTGGCAATTATAAATGTTTGATGCAAAGCAGGTGCTTCAAAAATCTAAAGGGATCTCATATTAGGCAACCACCTCCCAACTTCATCCATTCATAATCATCCCTTGCCTTCACCAAGATCTTCACCAATCCCATCACTTTACATAGAAATTCCTCCAAGCATGTTGAGCAAATCCAACCATCTCCTAACCTTGGTATTGAGTTATGAGTGATCCTGGGCATTTTCTCACTCCATTCCACCCATCCACCACCTTCCCTAAGCCTTCCATCACCTCAAACAACCATTTTTTTGCTCTCGGCTATATCTTCTAGAAATACAGGGAATCTCGTAGGTTTCTAGTACATCCTGTAGGTTTTCCTGTAGTGGCATGTTTTGAGGCTGAATTGAGGGAAAGCCTCTAGAAAGCCACATCAAGTCACCCAAGGGTCTCCCAAACCTTCCAATCATATCCTAAACCTCCCTACCATCCACCGTCATTGCTAAACTACCTACCACATCACCAAAAGAGATTAGGGTTTACACTTGACTTTCTAGAAAAAGAATAAAAAGAACAAAACAGATTTATTTTAGTCCTTTACATGCACAATAGTGATGTTTGATGTCCTAAACTTCCATGCTTTAGATAGTAGCATTTCATACATGTTGGTTTGGCATTTTTGTAAAGCATAGTTTATCAGCTGCTAGTTAGAGAAGGGTCTTTTTTTATCATAGGATTTCAGTCATTTTCCTTATTTGCAGTAGATAACGTTTCTCCTAGAGTAGATCTCTCTTTATTTCATCAACAATCAAGATTCTTCTTAATCCATTGAAGTCTAGCTTGAAAACCCTAGTGGTCTCTTGCTAGCCAAATAGTGAAAAAAGGTAGAACCATCACTCATAATTGTGTATACAACATTGTCACCTCCAAGTTTGTACGAACCTCGAGTTGATAAAGTAAAGTTGGTAGCTCCAGGAGTTGCAGCATTCTTGCTGCAATATTAGTGCTCATCACAGGGTACTATAGAAAGTTCAGCAAAAGCTATGCCAAGATCATGAACTGATGGAGAAACTGTTAAAAAAGGATGCTTCATTTTGCTGGAATGAGGAATGTTAGAAGAGCTTGGATGTGCTCAAAGAGAAAATGGTCACCGCACCAATCCTAGTCTTCCCGGATTGGAAGAAGGAATTTCATGTACATGTGGATGCGTCATGTATTGCACTAGGAGTAGTACTGACGCAGGAAGATGAGGGATAATTGGATCATCCCATAGCATTCACAAGTAGGAAGCTATCGAAAGCTAAAAAGAAATATTCAACAATAGAGTGTGAAGGTTTGTCCATGGTATATGCACTCCAGAAGTTTAGGAACTACTTGCTAGGCGGACACTTTAAGATGTATACAGACCATTCTACATTGAAGTAGTTGGTGAACAAGCATGTGTTGGGTGGGGGAATATGCAGATGGTTGTTGTTGTTTCAAGAATATGATTTTGAAGTTATTATGAAACCAAGATGAATGAATGTTAGGTTGGATCATCTGTCGCGCATTGAAACAAGAGAGGAGCCTACTAATTTGGAGGAAGGACAACCTGACGTGCAGCTCTTTGTAGTGCACCTCATGGACAACCACTTTGAAGATATTATACACTTCCTGATGATGGGAACGACTCCAAAAGGATATACTAGCCAACAAAAGAAAGAATTGGTGGTGCACATGGCAAACTTTTCTGTCATTGCAGGACACTTGTATAAAACGGGATCAGATGAAATATTGCAACGTTATGTGCCAGAATTTGAATGAAACGACATCCTCATTGAGGCTCATGGAGGAGCTGCGGGAGGACATTATGCGGGCAAAGAAACAACACAGAAGATTCTATGCATTGGGTTGTGGTGGTCGACACTGCATAAGGATTCAAAGGTGTATTGTAGGGCATGTGATGCATGCCAAAGGATTGGTAGACCCTCACGAAGGGATGAGCTACCGTTGAATCCACAGATATCATTAGATCCCTTCAAGAAGTGGGCGATTGACTTTGTGGGACCAATTCAGCCTTTAGGAAAGAAAACGGGTGCGCAGTAAATCATCATTGCAATTGAGTATTTAACCATATGGTTGGGGGCGCAGCCTATGAAGGACTATACAAGTGAAATAGCAGCAAAATTCATCTTTGAGTATATGCTGACAAGGTTTGGTTGTCCAAAACTTTTAATGAGTGATCATGGTACACATTTTCTTAATGAGATGATCAGCGCGATGATGGAGGAATTTCAAGTTTACCATTAGAAGAGCACATCATATCACCCACAGGCTAATGGAACGGTAGAAGCATTTAATAAGATTCTAGAGAGCACGCTGATGGAAGTTTGCAATACACAAAGAAATGACTGGGATGTGCGTGTACCCGCGGTGTTATGGGCTTATAGAATAGCTTGTAAGAAGCTAACTGGACAAATGCCTTGTAGGCCAGTTTATGGCGTTGAAGCTGTAATGCCAATGGAATACATTGTACCTAGTTTGCACATAGCAGCATTCACAGTAATGGCGGATTGAGAAGCCATGGAAGAAAGGCTCGCGCAGCGTGAAGAAATGGAAGAAGATAGGTTTTTGGGTAGGTTTAATCAATGATTTCAAAAGGAATGCAAATAGGCATGGCACGATTGGCACATCAAACTGCGCACCTTCAAGGTAAATGATTTAGTGTTATTATATGACAACAAGTTTGATAAATTTCCAGGAAATTTTCAGATGCATTGGCTAGAGCCCTATGTCATCAAGGAGATTACCGATGGTGGACCAGTTCAATTGGTAAATTTGAATGGAGAACCATTCCCAGGGAGGGTGAATGGTAGCCGATTGAAGCCATACACCAGGGATCTAGCCAAATGACTATATGGTGGAAGCATAGTCTTAGCACTCCAATCAGCAGAAAGGAGGTGCAGGACTATAAACTACACTGCTCAGGTTGTAGAGTTGCGTGGTTGGCGTACTGCGTGAAAAGGAGGATTGTTACAGTATCAGTGAAAGCACAAGGGGAGTTGTGCTCTCAAGGGAGAGACCACGTAGGGAAGTTGGAAAGTGGCCATTATGGTCACTGTTCATGATGTGACAGTGGGAAAACATCTAAATGGAGTAGGGGGCAGCAATTAAGTCAGAATTTAAGAGCAAGATCTTTGAAAATCTTCCGCCACTCTCGCATTTATGAACTGATTTTGGGGGGAACGGTAGGATTCAAATTATAAATTGCCTATAAATTACAAATGGCTGACCAATGAAAAACACTTGGAATTTTGAGAATTGAGGTATTGAGTTATCGAGTGTGCATGAACCTTGATTACTTCGAGGCTTTGGTAGCAAGTTCAGTGTTTGAGAAATTGTCGAAGGAAACTGAGGAGCTTTTAACTAGCATTATGTCGGCACTCGTGGAGACTATAAGTGTTGGAGAAGGAATGACAGATGAGGGAGATGCCCCGAAGGTAGTGAGTGTAGAGGTACCTGCAGAAGTACCCAAATTGCCAAGGTTGCCTAGGCCAAGGCCTACGCCACCCAAAGAATGTCCCAAGATGAAGAAGGATAAGCAGAAAGCAACACAGTTGGTGTGTGAGTCACCAAGAAAACACCAAAAGAAAGAAAAGGCTACTGCACAGGAGAAGGCCAAGGTGATAGACTTGGAACCTAATGAGGACATAGAGGACGTCAGTGTGGGTGTAGAAGACGTCGACATGGGGGCAGAAGACATTGACGCTGAGGGGGTAGACCCTATCTCCAAGTTGCCACCATATGCCCCTCCGCACCGAGGCAAAGCAAAGGTACCAAATGACATCGATGAGAACAAAATCACACTTTTTACCTTGTTGCTGCTAAAAAAAATCACATATGAAGGACTGCACTTGGTGCGTATCCTCCTTTTAAAGCTAGAAGACTAGGATTTAGAAAATAGAGAGCACTTTCCCCACTTGGTGACTGATACATTCATGCACCACGTATTTTATAAAGACTCTGGTGTGACCACGTTGGATGCAAGAAAGTGGATAAAAGGGGTAGAGAATGTAGGATTGTTGAACTTGCTATGGGTGCTGCATTACAACTGCATGCCCATAACTTTGATAGTGATCAAGAAACTATTAAACTTGGTGCAAAATGGGTGCCTGTGGTTAGGAGATCTGATACTAATCACTGACATGTTGATCCATAGGGTTACCTTACTCCCGCACTCAGGCTTGAATCAGGCCATGGCATTTGGCGGAAATTCGGGTGAGCACGACCTCGCCGAATGAATGAAGGACAAGTTCAAGCTTGCCAAGCAGCCACATGGCTACTACGTCTCCAACATAACTGATCCCATGGTTAAAGTAGCCACTCAAATTTTGGTAGGGGAGATTATGAGGAAGTGTCGCACAGATGAAGTGTCAACACCGGTGGTTTCTTTAGCAGCCCAGTGCAGAGAGGGCATACAATTTAACTGGGCATGCTACCTATGCAACGAGTTCCTTGTGAATTATATAGAAGTTTAATATCAAAGAAATACTTTCCACTATGCATGGATGTTGCTGTCGATTGTACTGGTTGCATGGGACTTACCGAAGGACAGTCAGTTTCCTCCGATTGCACCGAAGCTGCTAGAAGCGGTGAACTTCGCTTCGCTCTAGGCCATGAAGGACCCCCCAAGGATCAAGGACAGCAAGATATTCTGGATTCTCATGGAATCAAGAATTCGTGTCACCATCAACTGTAAGACATGGCTCTCACTGACTTTCTTTGAGCAGTTGTTTGAAAATGTGGAGTTTAAGGCGAACTTCCATTGTGTGTCCATCAGAGCGTGGAAGGACCCCACACAGAAATGGTATGATCTTCCATACCTGGTGACGGATGATGTAATCACCACATTTCTAGAGAGTTGGCTCACAGAGTGGCGCAAGGCCTCAGACTTATCATCTAACACTAGTAAGTATGCTGCAAAGCAGAAGAAGGAAGAGGTCAGGTTAAAGATGGAATAGTTGCCTGAAAAACAAAGGAATAAATTTGAGGACAAAGTGGAAGTAGAGCACGTGGCGAAAATGCAGGTAGAAGGGGACGAGGAAGAGCATGACCTCGACTCTGATAGGAGTCATAAGTTGCCATCTCCATAAACAGACGACGAGGAGTAGTGCTCAAAGCAAGGAGGAGTGGACCTAGAGACTACTCCATTCCAGGTTAAGCGCACACGGGAGTAAGAGAAAGTAGGGTCATGGAAGAATTCCAAGGCCAACAAATCATCCCTAGACCCAATCACCTTGACATAGGGTGATTTGAATGATATTGGTGATACAGTGAGGGACGTGACCGCAGAACTGTTGTAGCAGTTCGAGCAGCAGCAGAAATAGGCCTTGCTCACCATTCAAACAGATCTGCACTTGTTGCAGATCCAGGCGACTCAGGTGCAGACAACTGTAGGGTGGGGCAGCGTGGTGTCGAGAAGTTTGGCATTGAGAACCTCAGATGCAACAGAGATGGTCCATACAATGGATCCCTGGGCTGTCCTACTACCGGATGGAGCATTGACCACAGAAGTAGAGACTGACAGGGCCATTGTCAGTGCCATCAAACAAGTTGGGTTAAACTTGGCCGCACTTCTAAGTGAAGTCCTTCACACCCTGCTAGATGGTGTGATCACAAAAATACAGGCTCGAGAACAATGCACCCTCAACATTATCAGTGAGTAGAAGGTGAACAATGCATAGATGTTTGCGAAAAATATTTTGCAATTGATCTTCTTAAGAAGATCACAAAAAAGAATGAGCACACAACAGTTGTGGTGGCTGAGGCAAGCCAGACTGTTCCAAAGCTGAACATCCTCGAAGATGCACTCGTTAACACAAGGATCTGGAAGCTCATTGCAGGTGTGCCCTAGGCATGAACAGAGCTGGGTAAGTTTCAGTTTAAACTAAACCTTAAGATCATGGAACTTGATCTGAGGGCCCAACCCTTGACTCCACCAAAAGTCTGAGAGCAACTCTCGACTACTGTAAAAGATGTCATTGCAGCTATTGACACTGATGTGAAGGATTGTGTTGGGCCTCAAAATCGTCCCTATTTTCACTCCATTATTCACTTATATCTTCACATTTTACCTTCATGTCACCTCCATTCCACCTCCATATCATTATGTTTACCTCATTATTGGGCCATAACTATGCTTTTCCAAAGTTTATTAATTCTTAACATTTTTAAGTGAATTTATGGCTAAAACTTAGAAAATAATATGCTTATACTTATACCTAACAATTAGAATGAGTTTGTTGACATGTGTAGGTACAAAGGAAGCTTCCAAGGCATCCTTATGTGGCACTCTATGCTCAAATTCGAATTTGAGAAGATCATGAACCTCATGGAGAAGATCATGGACCTCATGGAGGAGATCATGGAGGATAGGGTTATGTGTCACCATTGGTTGAGAAATATGTGGGTCAAAGGAGAGAATAGTGGGTTTACATTTATGATGTTGTTATCATAGTTTTTGTATAAATAGGAGTACCTCCTCCATTCCAAAGGG
>APFE030247463.1:0-10078 GCA_000404065.3 Pinus taeda | reverse complement strand
TGGGTATTGTAGGGTTGGATAAATGACTAATCTCTCTCGTGGCCTCCTATGGAAAGAAAACAACAAGTGGGAGAATGTTGGGTTGTGTTATATTCTTTCCATGACTAGCCCACATAGTTAACCGGGGGGGAGAGTAACAGGGGGTTTGAGGGGTGCAAGTAACCCCACTCTATGGGGTTTGGGGCAGCGCCCCATAAAATTTTGGTTTTGGACCCTATATTAGGTTGGGCGGACATACCTATGGTTTTGTGCATGATTTTCGCACATGGTTTTGGACGCGAAGGTTTTCGGTCCATGGTTTTGGACACGATGGTTTTTGTTCCATGGTATTGGATGCTTCGGCATGTATAAATATGTATTGTAACATTGAAAGGAAAATAATGAAAAAACAAGCTGGTAGTCCTGGTTTTGGGATCTAGGGGAAAATCTCTGTGTATATGTGTTTTATGTGTTATTCTCTCGCATTGTTTATTTTTTGTGTTTTAGAATTCGTATGCAAGTAATTTCTGTATAAGGTTAAAACCTACAATTAACAAATCACTCTAAAATTCACATAGTTTTGAAACTGCTAACTTTGACCTCGATTTTCGTGAAGATGAAAGTGAATCTCAAAATTACAAAACACGTGGTTTTTTCTCAGTATAGGAAATTTATTAAGCCCCAAATGGTTTTCAAAACTTCATCACAGTTTGGGAGATTTGAAGGAATATTTAAGGTAGATTTGTAAAAAAGCCATGTTAAACCCATAATTGTAAAAGAATATAAACACTCAACTTGGTGCATGATTTTTTAGGCAATTAAGTAGAATCAGAAATTCTCAATAGAGTTATTTGTTGAAAACATGGAAAATTAGGTTCCCTCATAATAATTTTCCAAAATTCATCAGGGTTTGAGAGTTATGAGAGATTATTTGAGGCCAATTTGTTACAAATGCCAAAATTTCTGTAATTGAGAAAGTGGGTTGTTAGAGCAAAAATTCACCTTGTAACCTTCATAACAATCCTAGCCATGGTCTATGATAGGGAGAGGATGTTATTATAACCTTACATTGTTGGTCTAGACTTGGAGGATATGGCTTGGTATGTAAAAGGATTATTCAATTTTAATAAAAGATTGTTGATGCCAGGCTTTTCTTATAATTTCTAATGTGTTTCATCATTAGCCCAACTATATAATTTAAGCTCTTAAAGGAGGGTAATATATGGACTAGTAGGACCCACCAGACCATATCAACATCCCTATGGTTGTATATTCTATGTTTGAATTTGTAGATCTACCATGCTAGTGTGCTTTTCATTGTAACTATAGTTTGTTAACAACAATGTTCTTTTGGTGGTTTGATGTATTCATGGTTGTCTTTATCATACTCTATTTTACTTTATATATGCTTGTTATTTTTATGTGAGGTTGATTGGATAAACATATATATAATATATTGGAATGTGAATGAGAGTTTCCTTTCAAACATTTCACTTATTTCAATTGTGTGACCAAAAGACTCTTATGATGAATCAATACCCTGTTTGTATGGAGAAATGATTGATGTTTTCTTATTGTAGTGTTGATTATCTTCGTGTGTTAATTCTATCACAAATTTGGCTTACAAGAAATTCATTCGGAATATCTTTGTGTTGAGATTTGTAACTTTCCAGACTTTATTGGTTTGGAGAGTGGAAGTGCTTTTCGTACTCTGTCACTATACAAACATTTAGTCCAAGACCGTCCAAAATATTATTGTTGTATTGAAATTTGGAATTGTAGGAAGTTCAATAAGAAACCCAAGATATTTAACAAGTTGAACATTTATTAAAAAAACAAAATCCTAGTTATTAAAAGAAATTGGGATTGTTGTTGAGAATAGGTAAACTTTGGATACCTTTTGTTTTGCAGTGGAGAACAATTGTAGCCCTAAAATTTTTGTTAATACTCAAGTGAAGATTTCACTTGATTCTATAGACCCTTTATTTCCATACAAGTACATTTGTGAATCCAAGAAACTTTTTTTCTTAGAATGAAATCGAGGTTTAATAAGGCCCTTAGAATCTTGACAGAAGTCAACAATTTTGATTAAGATTCAATCTTAATCTCACTACAACAATAATAACCCTAAGGCTGGAAAGTGAATTGGAATTTTCATTTAAAATAGTTTAAATCTAGAGTAATACTTGGTTCATGATTTATTGACATTAAAACATGATATGTTCATTTGATTTGACCATTTAATCTCTTAGCAATGTTGTCTTTGCTCACTATAGATGATTTGGCTTGTGCACTTAGATATTTCAACTAGTAATGTCTATTTATGAATGCAGGAATGAGAATCAAAAGAAGAAGATTTCTCCTTGTGATATTGTTTGATAGTTTCACATCGGTTTCATAAAGGATGATTCAATTTCTTTTGCATGAATATGGCCACTATAGATTCCAGTTCTTATGTTTATTTTAAGAGATTGTATGTCGAAGTGTGTTCTAAGGTTCAAGAAAGAAATAGCTTGAAGTGAGATTGATTTTTCTTGTGCAGGCAGTAGATGTTTTTATGGTTAATTCACCTCATTGCATTGATAGTATTAAAGATGAATTTGAGTCATAATTTCATTTTCTTATTCACATATAGAGTGGAGTGATTTTTGAGTGTACTAGTTACAGATAGGGTTGAGAGGAAAGAAGATTTAATGTAGGAACTTGAATAGAGATTTCATTTTGATTTAAGAGACATGTTTTTCATTAGCAAATATTGGATTTCTTAAGGTTTAGAGAATCTTTACATTCACTTGGTTAATATATGTGGTCCGTATCTCTTCAAAATTAGAGACTATGAAGAATAACAACATTGACCTCTACTTGCTTTTATTTTTCTTTGAAAAGTCATTCTTGTGACTGAATTATTCTGTCATTATACACCTTACAACTTCTGATCTCTACTTTCAAACTCCTCAATGTGTTTGCTATGTCACAGGAGTAATGATCACCATGTTGTTCATCTAATAGGTAGGGATAATCACATGAACTATTGTCCACCAGTTTGCTTGTCATCTTCATCTTCTACTTCCTGCAAATGTACCATGTCAGATAAACCAAATATAAACATAATAAACATACCTCAGTGAAGTTCTTATCTCATTTGTAAAATCAATCCAGATTATCACAACATATGTATGTATAATAAAATCCACATATCAATTGACACAACATCAACATCATCAACCTACACATGACAACATGACTTCAACAATTACCATCACAATGCACACATACTGAACACATAGAAAACTAACATGGATGCATTACAAACACAGTTTTCCCGTCAAGTCCAATTGTTGAACCTGGGAGCTTTGATACCAATCTATAACCACCCTCCCACATTTACCCAATTTCACCAGCCTGCTAGGGTAAACATGAGACAAAGAGCTACTATGACATTACCCAACCTCCTAGGTATAATTAAGGAAGTGGGGTCGACAACTAGAACTTACCAACCACAAACTAACATCCTACAGAGCTTACAACAAACCCAAGAGCTAAACCACCACTCTAAGTGCCCAAAACCTAAGTTATATATCCTTTTTTTGACCTAGAACTAGAACCACGTGCTTTAGAAGGTCTGCATGCAATTATAGGCCTCCAACTGCATCCATAACCCTACGAGGGTGAAATTATGGCCCAAAACTTTTAGTTTAGAGGGTGCGGTCCCAGATTTTAAGCCATCATGTCAGGCTAGTCTTCAGACCACTAGCCAAAACTTATTAAGACTTTCTAGAATGATAAATAACATCACGAAAAATCTGTTCATACATAAATTGATCAAGGAATTGAACTAACCAGGCCTAACCATGACAGTCATTTTGTTAAACATATGGTGAACATGTAATATACATGTCATGAATAAATATCTAAACATAGGAGTCTGAAACTTATCTGAGATTCACTATGAAGGTCTAGTGCCCTAACATAATAGTTACAATAACATTTTTAATCTCATGAATTCATTAACCATTCATCAACTAATCAACTGTATCAAGAGCCATGACTAGAAAATGTTATTGAACCATGCTTATAACCAACATCTAACATGAATATTAACCATAATAGAACAACCATCGAATCCACATAATAAAAATTACAAGTAATCGTAGAATACAATAGGAAAAGAGCTTTTATTATCATATGAAAAATCGAACCAAGTCAGGGACTTCCACGTAACACCCGACCATAGATTGGACTGAGCCAAATCTCTCTTTCATCCAATCACCCCCATTCCATATTCCAAGCATGAATGTGGGATCTCACAAAATAAACCAAACAAAACAAAACTAAGTCTTCCAGAGGCCAAACCACCTCAACCATCAACCAGAGATTCCACCGCACAATCTGAAATCACTAACACCAATCAGGTTGGTGTCTACCTAAGCTATCAAGGGCTCTAGGAGCTAGTAACTCAACCCATGACCTTCCAAGGCTCCAGAGTGTTTATCCACCATGGCTCTAGGACTAGTAAGTCAACCCACCAAGATCTCCAAAGTGTTTGTCCAAAATAGGCTCTAGGACTAGTAACTCAACCCAAGTTGTTCCAGGGATTCCATAGCGTTTGTTCTAACCCATAACCATAAGGAATTGTGAGAACCAACCAGAAAATAATCAAGTGGAAAAAAGAACCCACAACACCATGACTATCTCGGAAATGGAAAGGCAAGTTTAAAACCATTGTCAATCCAGGAAATCCTCTATGCCAATGACAACACGTAGCTAGAAAAGCACATTCATATACCATGCATCCATAAATCAACTAGAAAATCAAACATGTAACATGTTACCTGCAAAGAAATCCAGTTGTAACTGCTAATCCACCCATTCCCTTACACTTTCCTTCTTTCCTTTGCCTTCTTGCTCCAAATCCAATGTATGCCAAAGTGCTCCAAGAGTGCTCCAAGATTTCTCTAAGTGTGCAAGAGTATGAGAGAATGAGAGAATAGAGAGAGAGAGAGCTCCACCATAGAACTTTCAAAAGCTAACCAGACAAAAGATCAATTGAAAAATGTTGTGAAATAATCCTCAAAAGCCTTTTTATTATTGAGGCCTCTTTTTTCTTCATTTTCCTTCATTTTTCCTTCAATTTTCCTAACATGAAAATCGTTGACCCTTCACCTTCCTTTTATCTTATTTTCCTTTATTTTCATAAATAAATGCCAATTATTGTCACATTGCCTTCGCCAATTTCCATAGTCGTAAATTAATCACAAGTGATCCCCATCATTTTGTTTTTCCCAAAATTAAGCTCAGAATACATGTCCCATCACCTTGATCTTATTTTATTTACATAGGAAATCAACCAAGGGCTATTACATTTATATTAAAATATTACCAATACTAAATGGAGTGCGCAAGCTATATGAAAGTATCTCTCCTTCGCATCCACCTTTCTATTTCATAGAAAGTTCATGGTGAAATATTTAGACTAGGAAGCAATGAGAACTTATCGTTTAGCAAAATAATTGATTAATTTATTTCTCTAATAATGACAACGCTTGATATAAAGCTCTCCACATAGTGAAGTCTTTCCGTGCAGATGGGCTGTGACATATCAAACTTTTGTATACATATTTTAGTAATAAATATCCCATATCTATGTATTCCAAACATCGTTGTCAATTGAGAAAAGTTTGTGCAGAATACAGACACAAATCTATACAATGAAATCTCATCTCACGATGAAATATCTTCACACAAAAATATCCGCATAAGTATAAAAACCTCTCAGAAACCAAGTATGGAAGGCTTGGCAATATTGATTTTTCCACACTCTAGTAGAACCAACTTATTCTACACTCACGACTTTTCTAATCAATTGATTAAAGGTTGTAATGAAATCTCTCTGCCCAAAGCACTGCAAAGCGATGGGTAACTATCGTTTAACAAATTTTGCATCGAATATTGTGAATGGATATAACTCTAGCTAAGGACACAAAATTGATTGCTAAAATTGCTTCACGTATATGATTTCTCAAATGACATGCAAAAAAATTAATTAGCTTTGTTGACTATTTCTTTCATTTTTTGAAATGTTTAAAAATATTTTAATATGCATAGAGCTTTCACTATGCAAAAAGTTTTCCCTAGCTTTCCCAATCAAAGTACACAACCTTTCATCAATTACCTTAGTGATAAATATTTGTGCATAGAGATTTATTTATTTCAAGAGATTTCATTGTACAAACATATTTCATAAACAATATTTCTTTCTGCATCGCGATAACGAAAATATGCATTAATTTAGTATTAAAATATTACCAATACTACAAGGAGTGCAGAAGCTATGAAAAAATATATATTCTTTGCATTTGCATTGCAAGAGAAATGGGAAATTAACATTTAGAAATTTATGCGTAGAATATTGTAGATGGTTGCAACGTAACCTTCACATAATGATGGATGTGTGGAGGATGGGGTATATGCAGGAGAACAAGGTTGTGAAGGGAAATTTAATCAATTGAACTATGAACAAAATTTGAATTAAAATTATTATGTTTCATTTTGTGAAGCTTTCTTGTGCAAATATTTCATTGCGTGGAGCTTTTACTATGTAGAGGATTGCATATGTGTGGGAGAATGGGGGTACATAGGGAACTTTATTCAGCATGAATGAAATTAACGTTAAACTATTAATGTTAATCTATGAGGAATGAAGAATTTGTCTAGGAATATTGTGAATGGACACAGTTCTAGCTAAGGACACAAATGATTGTTGAAATTTCTTCACGTATCTGATTTCTCGAATGACATGCAAATCAAATAATTGGCTTCGCGTACTATTTCTTTCATTTTGCGGAAAGTTTTATATGAAGAGATTTCACTCTGCAGAGAGATTTCACTATGCCAAGAGAGTTTATTGTGCGGACTACGCAAATTTTAAACAATTTATTAATGGTAGAGCTTTGTGTGGAGAGATTTCAATGTCGAAGAGCTATGTGCAGAAAGATTTTATTGTGCAGATCTTTGTGTGGAGAGTTTCATGCGAAGAGATTTCATTGTAAAGAGAGTTTTGTTTGGAGATATATCATTGTGCAAAGTTTTCACTACACTCCACACAATCTTTGGCCAATTATTTAATGGTAGTGATAGGGACTATGTTGCATTGCAACTATTCCCTTTGTTTATATACACATTATAATTTTTTAATAAGTTATTTACTCAATTTTTAATAAGGGTGTTTAAGAAACTCAATGGATTTCTCCATGGCTTCTCCATGGAATGTACACTCCCATATTTTGAACATAAAATGGATCTATTGCAGCAATTTATTTGTTCATTGATTGGTTTTTTTCCTCTGTAGTTATTCATAACACATTGTGCAATTTATCTATGTCCAGGCTACTAGTTATTCTTCAAAATAGGTTCTTTCTCCATTTCCCTTAGCTGAAAGTGAAAAAAGATTTCTATTTTATGAGCCATACTTGCCTCATCTTCCTCTTTATCTCCTTCTTCTGACAACATTTATTGTCCTTTTTTTATAATACCAACAATATTTACATCATGAAATTTATCATAACAATCTGTAGGAATATACAGGGTAAGTTCCTCAGACAGAACACCAGAAGGACACCGCTCACAAACAGATCACAGATCAATACACCATTATTTTGACGTGGTTAAAACCCTCAGAGAGGGAAACAGTCCACGGTCTGCGCCAACGTGGGTACTACAGGCAATTTATTAATAAAAGAATGAAAATTTACATAAGCTTCTCTCATGCACGGTTAACCTACAAATGACCCTCCATGCGCTTTAAATAGAATTCATGGACCAATCGGGTGTCAAGCCACGGATCAAGTGTCGGTAATACCGAGGAGAGAATGAACCGTCGGATCACTACATATCGTGACCGTCGGATTGTAAGTTACAAAATGTACAACGGTAAAGAAACACACTTTACCTAACTCTATACTAGACCAAGTTGGACTTAACTATTTCCTATGTGTCGAAATATCCTAACATCCCCCCTTAAGAACAACTTGGGATAGGATTGAAGGATTTACAAATATGACACAATAGGAGAAGGAAGGAGGCACTAGAGCCTATCCCCCCTTAGGGACAACTTCCTGAACTCCAAGCATATATCGAAGTTTAGTGAACTTCGCCTCTGTGAGAGCCTTTGTGAAGATGTCTGCAACCTGATCATCTGTTGAACAATATTGCACTTCAAGAACATGGTCATGAATGAGCTTTCTGATGAAGTGCATGTGAAGTTCAATGTGTTTGTTGCGCTGATGCTGAACTGGATCTTTGCAAAGCTGACTGGCACTTTGATTATCACACCAAAGTGTAGTCGGATGCTGCTGCTCAAAGCCCAATTCTGATAGGATCTGACGAAGCCACAAGGCTTCCTTACTAGCTTCCACGGCACCACGATACTCTGCTTCTGCTGACGAAAGAGAAATGGCAGCCTGTTTCTTACAAGCCCATGTAATAGGTCCTGAACCAAGAGTGAAGACATAACCGGCAGTAGACTTCCGATCATCAGGGTCACCAGCCCAATCAGAATCAGTGAAACCAACTAATAGAGGAGCTGCTTTGGCACTGTAATGAATCCCAAACTGTACTGTACCTCGAACATAACGAAGTATTCTTTTAGCTGCTTTCCAATGACTTTCACGGGGGTTTTGCATAAAAACGAGCAACAAGGCCAACAGCAAAGGAAAGGTCAGGACGAGTATGGGTTAAATACAAGAGTTTTCCTACAAGTTGACGGTATAAGGTAGCATCAACTTCAGGAGAAGTATAAGAGACTGAAATTTTGACTCCAGATTGAAAGGGAGAAGTAGCTAGCTTACAATCTTCCATGTGAAAATGACGAAGAATATCACAAGCATACTTGAACTGGGAAAGGGAAATACCCTCCTTGGATTGCAAGACTTGAAGACCGAGAAAATAGTGTAAGTGTCCTAAGTCTGTCATTTCAAATTTCTTTTTAAGGCTGGACTTCACATGGTTTATAAGGTTGGGGTCACTACCAGTAAGAATAAGATCATCAACTTAAAGAACAAGGATGATAAGAGAGTTGCCCACTTTCTTGGTGTAGACAGTATTGTCAGAATAACACCTAGAAAAGCCAGATTCTAAAAGAAAGCTATCCATTTTGGCATACCAAGCCCGAGGAGCTTGCTTGAGACCATAAAGAGATTTCTTAAGTCGACATACAAGGCTGGAGTCTGTTTGGATGAAGCCAATGGGTTGTTCCATATAGATTTCTTCATGCAAGTCCCCATCCAAGAAGGCAGATTTAACATCCATCTGATGGACTTCCCATTTTAAAGAGGCAGCAAGGGAAAGAACAAGGCGGATAGAGTTCATTTTGGCAACAGGGGAGAAGGTTTCAGTGTAGTTAATGCCTTCAACCTGTGAAAAGCCCTTAGCAACAAGACGAGCTTTATGTTTATCAACTTTCCCATCTGGTCCATACTTGGTTCTGTAAACCCATTTACATCTCACAAGTTTGCGTCCCTTTGGTAGAGGAACAAGATCCCATGTATCATTTGCCAACAATGAATGATATTCTTCATTCATAGCTGCTTCCCAATGTGGATGGCCTGAAGCTTCTGCAAAAGTGTCAGGATCATGATTTACTGGAGCTTGAGCCATTAAAGAAGAGGCTCTTTCAAACTGAGAATGTGTGCGTTGCTGATTTGTAGGATCACCGGCAAGATCACCTGCTGCATCCCGAGTAGCACGGACCCATCTTGGAAGTGGAGGATCCTGAGAAGGTGGGGGAGGATTGTCATCCTCACTTTCATCATCTGAAGAAGAAATGTTTTCAAAAGTAGAAGAGATAGGAAGAGGTGGCACATCTGTCGGACTAGGCTCGCAGGCCGATTTATTTTCATCAAATTTTACATCTCTTCTAATGATAACATTTTTGGACTTAAATGGAATAAGTCTATAACCTTTTACATCTTCAGATTATCCAACAAAAGTACATTTCTCACTCTTAGGTTCTAAAGCTTTATGCTTTTCATCTGGAATATGGGCCCATGCTTCACTTCCAAAAATACGAAAGTGACTTACATCTGGTTAATGGAACTCCAAG
>APFE030247458.1:0-54016 GCA_000404065.3 Pinus taeda | reverse complement strand
ATGAAACAATTATCAATTTGCTGAAAGGATGGAATGATGGTCAGGGATGAAAGGCAATTAAGAATCTTTCATCAAAACTGACAGGGAGGGGAAGTGAATGAATGGTTATCTAGGAGCAGTTAAGAATTCCTCAATTATCATTCATATGTGAAAGAAACAGCGTAAACAAGATCATTTAAGTATGCATGTTCATAACTATTCCTCACGAAAACATGAAAAATTGCAGAAATTGAGCCTAAGGTGCAGCTAAGCAAATCCTAAACTATTCTTCTTTCTTGCAATTTAGAGGGAGGATTTATGATAAAACAAACATAAGAACTAACAGAGTTAAGAAACACTTATTAAACCATGTAGAAGCACAGGAATTTCACAGTCACTCCTCGGCCAATTAAACACAGCAGACAGTTTCGGAATCCATGCTTTCAGCAGTCTTTGATTATAGAAAGCATCACAGTTACAGTGCGAGTCTTTGCTTGAAAGAAAAATCAGAATAACAAGGATCAAGCTATTGATCAACTAAACACCAAACAACCCCTACTCCATTTTTCAGGGTGGTATATATAAGCAAAATATCTAAAGTCATTTATTACAATCGACCTAAATAGGTCTACAGGAAAAAGCTTTTTCTAAAAACCTAATTGTTGCTGGAATTAAATGCAAGTAAGTCCTTTGGGCTACGCCAGAGGCAGTTGAATCAAGTTGAGTTGATGAGGTGTCCTGTGTGACTTGGTGCGGTGGTTCTGTCATAACTGTGCATTGTGTTCTGGTCCACTGATCTTCTGTGAGTTTGATGTGCAGTCATGTGTGTTGGTGAGCCTTCAATGCGTCTTCAATTGCTTCTTGACTTTCAGGGCTTTCGTTCTAATGTTGGATTTGCCTCGAGCCTTGAGAAAATCTCCTCTGATACACTTTACCGCTACCTGATACTCTTTGACGTGCCTTATGTCTGCATATTTGATCTGATACTCTTTAATCTCTGTTCCTGGTCTCTCTCTGTCTTCAAATTCGTTTAATTTGACAAAATCAGGCAATTTCAGGCTTTTTCGGTGCAAAAAGGGCCAAGGAATGAAAAGATTCCCTAAAGATTCCCCAATATGCCCAATTTTCCATAGCGATGCGCGATTAGCGCTTCACGCTAATCGCGCATTGAAAACTGCCTCCGTTTCTCATTACAGAGCTCCGAAGCTCGACTTTCGTGCTTGCGCGTTTTTCCGTTTTTTGGCTGTTGACGTCAGCATGACGTCAGCTGTACGGCGGATGACGTCAGTGAGGTGACGTGGCAATGATCTGGTCGGCAGGGCGACTCATATGTTACTGCAATGCGATATACTTCTTTCGATACGATCGCAATATCGCATCGACGGAGAATGAGAAGGTATTTATTTTGGAAACGCGATGCTTGCGACCGCCGATCGCCGATATCGCGATAGCGCATCGGGCAAAAAGGAAAAGGGGCACACCTATGTGGTATAAAATATTGTGATATACCGATCGCGAGATGGCATCGGCGGAGCGTCCATCGGGAAGAAACAACAGCGAGCCATAATACCATTGTGACCTCCGATTGCGATAATTGCGTTGGAGAGGGTTTACCAGGATCGGAAGAATGTTAAGGCAATTGGAAAGGGTTTATTGCAATCGGAAGGAGTGAGTATGTGCTTTTGAAGAGTATTTTAGGCCTTGGAAGGGGTCCAATAACCTAGAAAGGAATTTTATGCTTTGGAAGGAGTCCATTTCATTAGAAGATGGTTTGAAGGGGCAGCATGAGGGTTCTTGCCAAGTTTCAGATACATTGAGCAATTCCTGGGGGTACTTATGGTTATTTTCAACCAGGGGGAGGGGCTATTTACATAAGGGGATTATTTACATAGTTTTAGTAGGGGGATGGGGAAAATATAGAGAGTTAAATAATAATATCAATAGTTAATATGGAGATGACAAGAAAGCGCTAAGTTTCAGAGATCTTAGGCTTCAAAGAGGAGATAGAGCTATGTAGAGAAAGTATGGATCTTCCTTGAGTGAAGCAGATCTTCACCAAGTTTAATGGCATGGAAAATGATGAAACTAAGAGATATCAAGCAGATCTTGACCTCTTTTTGGGGAAATTAGTTAATGATTTGGGGAAGAGGAAGAAAGGTAAGTTAGTTATGTTTGATTTGAACTCCTCCATATGAAATTTCCTGATGACTGTGACCTGAGTAAAGATGATAATTTGAAAACATAGACTTGATCAGAAATCAAGATTCTGCAACCTCAAAACTACCTACCCAGCCTACTTACCAAAATTTTTTTCTTCTTTTGGTTCGGGTGCACTTAAACTTGCAGACCCAACATTTCAATTTTTTATTTTTATGCCTTCCTATCTACAAACTACCCTTATTTCTTCCAAGGGCCCAGATTAAGCAGTTGGGCTCCTTTGTTTCTCCACCTATCTAAGAATCTGCCAAGATTAAGCTGTTTGGATAGATTTTCATTCTCTATATTCTAAAACAGGAAATTAAAACCTAGGGAGACCAAGATTAAGTTGCTTGGACCTCCCTTTAGCTGAAAATTCTACAAAATTGGAATGACTCTTCAAAATTGGAATGCAGTAGATGAACTTTGAGTAGCATTCTTTCCCTGGTGACTATTTAACAAATATGGAGCATTGCTACATGCAAAGTATGACATATTTGGCGTGTAAAAATGTCCATCATGAAATATGAGTAACCTACTGTAGCAGGAGGCTAACAGTTTCAATGTGGACTTTTTCAAAACATGCTGGAAAATAGTCAAACAAGACATCCTTGATGTAGTGGAAGACTCAAGAATGTCTAGATAGGTCTTGAAGGCTCTTAATGCCTCTTTCATTGCTTTGATTCTGAAGCAGGAAAAATCCACCAAACCAAAAAAAATCAGACCCATAACTTTATGTAATGTCGTGTACAAAATCATTTCCAAAGTGATTTCTAACGGACCCAAGCCCCTTCTTCTGGCTCTTATCTCAAAGGAGAAAAATGGTTATGTGGAAGGAAGACAGATCCTTAACAATATCATACAAGCTCATGAGATGGTATACCCTCTGAAGAGCAACAAGAAAGCTGGTATGATCATATAGCTTGACATAGCGAAAGCTTATGATAAGCTAAGCTGAACTTACATCAAGGTAGTGTTGAAAGCTTATGGTTTTGACCACAATTGGATCAGATGGGTCATGACCCTTACATCCACATTCAGTTTCTCAATCCTGCTTAATGGTTTGCCCTCAACAACCTTCATGCCTTCTAGGGGACTAAGACAATGAGATCCACTCTCCCCCTTCCCCTTTATGCTCGTGATGGAAGGGCCAGGCAGAGTGATAAAAATAGCAAGTGCTGAGGGAAGAATCCAGGGTTTGAAACTCACCATAGATGGAGTGACTTCAACTCACCAACAATTTATGGATGACACTATGCTACAAGGCATTTCCGTGGTAAAGGAAGCCAAATCTTTTAAACAACTCCTAAATGACTTTGCTATGGTTGCTGGTACAGAGGTAAGCCTTGACAGATCAAAAATTTTCCTTTTTAACATAGAAATTGCTATTCATAGAAACCTTACCAGAATTCTAGGGTTCCAAAGGGATTAGTTACCCTCTAAGTATCTTGGAATGCCCCTTACAGACAAACCTCTAAGCAGGGGAGTGTGGGAGCCCGTCATTAACAAACTTCAGGATAGGATCTAGAAATGGACATGTAGATATTTAAATTTAGCAGGGCACCTTGTGCTAACAAAATCTGTCCTACATGCCATACCCATTTTCATGATGTCAGCTCTTCTGGTTTCTAAAGGATTTTTCCAACAGATCAGGGGCATTCAAAGATATTTTCTTTGTGGCAAAGGGGAAGAGAAAAATAAAATGGGCTTTGGTAGCTTTGGATAAGCTCCGCAAATCTAAGTCCCATGGAGGTTTGGGGCTTCATGACCCTGAAACCCTCAACAAAATTTCGGGTGCAAAGCTTTGGTGGAGGTGGCTCAAGGAACTGACAACCCCATGGACCAAGCTTTGGAAACATAAATATGCAAATAATTGGTAGGAGAGGGATCATATTCGAATGTCTAGGCTTATCAAGGGCTCCCACATTTAGAATCTTGCTTGGAAAAATAGAGGCATTGTTCAGCAGCACAGCTTCTGGGAAATCCAAGATGGGAACCTGACAATCTTCTGGGAGGATAACTAGCAGCAAGAACTAAACATTTTTAGGGAAGGAATAACCAATCTCAAGAATGAAACTAAAGAGAAAGGTATATGCATGGTAAGTGAATTCTAGGATTAGGTAAGGAACAATAGAAAATGGATAACTTGGAAGGATATAGGCTACAGGGAAGAGAGCCCTTTGAAAGCTCAGACAAACTCTCTTGCTATGGACTTGGAACAAACGAAGATTTTGGTTTCATCCTCGTTTGACCAACTAAGATGGGGAAGAAACACAGAAGGTAACTTTAACCTAAAAGAAGCCAAGTAGATAGCCATAGGGTGTGATTATCAAAATCCTAATAAGGCATGGAAGGACCTTTGGAAGAAACCACATTGGATGAAAATAAAGTTCTTCATGTGGTTGGTTCAACAATAGAAAATTCTAACTTGGGAAAATCTTCTGAAGAAAAGCTTTGTTAGCCCATCCAAATGCTATCTCTGTGGTACATGAGAGGAGACAATGGAACACTTACTCAACCTTTTCCCTTTCACCTCAACCTTGTGGGCTTGGGTGGCCTCAGTCTTCGGGCAAACTGATAGGGATGGCCTTAGTATTACCAACACCTTGAGGAATTGGAGAAGACACTTCTTAGGCAATGAGCTCATCAACAATGCTCGGACTTTGGTTGCAGGCTTCTTAATCTGGAATGTCTGAAAAGAATGAAATAGGAGGATTTTCAAGAGAAAAACTAGCTCAACCCACAACACTATTGCACAAATTTTAAGACAAATCAAAGATACTGTTAGTGCCATGCTAGGAAGACCTCTTGAGAACCTGAATCTACCCTAGGATACTTGTATTCTACTGCAGTTGGGTCTCCATCCGCTAGTTCCCCAGAGCATACACAAGAATCTAAGCTAGATAAATGTTGATAAAGACTTTTGGCAACCTCCTCCTCATGGTTTCCTGAAAATTAACATAGATGAAGCCTCTAAAGATAACCCAGGGGTGTCTAGTTTTGGAGCCAGATAAATGTTGGTAAATAATTTTGGAAACCTCCTCCTCATGGTTTCTTGAAAATTAGCATCGATGGAGCCTCTAAAGGTAACCCAGGGGTGGCTAGTTTCGGCGGGGTCATCAGAGATGAGCAGGGGTGCATAAATGACATCTTTCATTATCATTTGGGAACTGCTACAAATAACATGGCAGAGCTCATGGCCTTAAAGCAGTGCCTGAAAATACTAATCGAGTCAAATTCTCATAATGCCATCATTGAAACTGACTCGGAATTGGTTAGTAATGCAGCCAACAAGATATGCAATGTAAAAGCACTTGGAAAAGTATCAAAACATTGGCGACTTTTGTAGGTCTTTCAATGCATTCATTCCCACCTACAAACCATGAGAAAAACTAGCTTTGTGCATGTGTGAAGAAAAACCAATATGCTAGCTGATCATCTCGCAAATGAAGGAGTGTTTTGCAAAGAAAGTTACAGCAGGTACGCATGGGATTCGACACCCTCGGGGAAATTGCATGAGGATTGTCAAAGACAAGCGGACAAAGACATTGAAAACTTCCATACCTTCAGGACTGAACAAGAAGAAATATTAGTGGAAGTAGGAGAAAGCGTAAGTGTAAGCTTTTCTTAACCGTTGATTGAAAAAATTAATTAAAAAAAAAAGGAAAAAAGGGAGCAAGAAAATTCTTAAAATGATTCTCTCCATAAGGGAGAGGCACTTGGTAAACATCAGGCCTCTTAGTAGGTCATCGGCCATGTATCTTGACAACCTTTGCAATCGAATGGCCATCGGGTGGAAAAATAATCGGAGGTTAACCACCAAAGCGGACGCGATGCTTTTTAGTTAAGCGGTTTATAATCCTCATTGGGACCAAAATGGAGAGTAAAGACCGTGCGGGTTTCCACTCCGATATCTCAGAGGACTATCTAATCAACAGGGGTGCTTTTGCCTAGGTTTGAGGTTCTAAAAGTGATCGAAGCTTAAGTTTCAAACCAGACCCTAAGTCTCATAAAATTTGGGTCACATTCCTTATCGGGTCCGTGAACCAGGTAAAAGTGGCACATGTTGCCAAGGCGATAGTTTCGTAACCGTTGCATATCACAGGATCATGGATGGAGACTTATTTTGTAAGCCTCAGGTTGAGGGTTGATGATTTATTCCGATTTGTGTAGTTGGCTACCCTTCATAGGGACAACACTTGTTGGTCCTTACTTTGTAAAGCCATGTAACATATGTATTTTTTCATGTGGTTAATAGAGGGCTCCACTCTTATTTCACCAAAAAAAAATTAAATACATTAAAAATTTAATTAAAATATAATGTGTTATAATAAAAATATAATTTGTTATATTTAATATTTACAAATTACATTAAAACACAATATGAATTATACGTTAAGTGTAATGGGGAGTTAATATATATTGGAATTTGAGGTAATGGAGATATAAGGTGGGAGTGATAGGGAGTGGAGGGAGATGATATAAGACTGGGAGGCATAAGGTGTGATAAAAAACTTAGAATAAAATGATTTTTACCCATCGTACTTTTTAAGAAATCGGGTATCAGAGTTTTTGATATGAACATATAAAACAAGCAATTATTATTTGTGATATGTAATTTGTGATGTATCGCAATCACAATATTTCATCGCAAATTGTAATCGTGATTTTGAAATTGTAATTTTTTATTGGGATTTTTGGAAGGAAATGATATGAAGTGGGCCCATGTGGAATTAATAATTCTACAAATTGGACTATAGCCACTTTGCAATTTTGAGAATCTAGTCTTGGCAATTTGCTTTAAAATAATAAATTGGAGTAAATTACCAAGATTTTGAAACATGATTTCATCCATTGTATGATTTAGCTCAATCATTTTGTAGGACCGTTAGCGAACAATGAAAAATTAATAAAAGTTAACTAAAAGTCAATATTTACAATGAATGACTATTGAACTTAATTGGTCATAAAAATTGAAATATTATACAATTATTCACATTTTATTCTAGGTGAGAAAACGATCAAACTTCAAAGGAGTGCCATTTAGAAACCAGTTAACCAAATGATTCGAAACAAGTATTGATGGAAAGCGTGTGAAAAGTCAGATTTGACGAAACAATCAAAACATAAATCTGATGAAAATAAAAAATAATAAAATTTTAAGACAATTAACTTAAATGAAAACCATAAAAGATGCTTAGCCAAAAATTTATAGAAAGGGTCCCTATTATTTGAGTCAATAAGCCAAAAGTTGCGGGTGTTGGGTTTTCCCTACAACACCATCTTAAAACAAGATCATTTCATAAAGAAATCTTATAAACACATACTCCTATCATTCAAGTAATCAAACATTCAGTTAACATATAGACAACATAATAGACACCAAACAACTCAAACACCAAATAAACAATATAGTCAAACATGAAAACATCAATTAGAGGACATAAGAAAACTCATACATTTATGTATCTCAGGGGAGACTATCTTGTCTACACAATAAATCTAGATTATCAAGATATAACTTCACAACATATCAAATCAAATATAAATAATGTCATGATATCCATAATAGTCACTAGCTAACATGTTCACATCATAAAGTCATAAAAAATTATCATTCATACATAATAATCACATCTTCATAGTCAGTTTAGATCAGTATGACATAATATAACAACATATTGACTCATACCTAAATGTCATAACCCTAACCATTAGCATAGAGCAATCTAGCTTAGTTTTATACATATAACATCAAGATCTTAATGTAATAACCCTAATCATCAAGCTAGCTATCACATAACAAGAACAAGTTGACCTATAACATACTCATCAACAACATATAATGTAATCATCAACTTATCTAACCTAAAACAACAATAGAAATGAATACCACCATAGGTTACTATCATTCATGACTATCTGAAACATGTGCATAGGACTACACTAATCAATTAGCATATATCATGAATGTAACCATCACATCAATATAATGAAAGACATACACATAACCATAATGAATATAACAATCCTGCCTACATGCCCAACATACAAACCTGTATGATGACATGCTCTTGCCTCAAGGTCCAATGCCACAACTTCACTTTAATGATCTGCATCTCCTTCTCTATCTTAGCCAACACATTAGCATCATAACAAACCAATATCATGATGATGAACTAATTATATGTAATGACCTCACAATACATGTCTGATGTACTATATATGCATAACCATAACCATGACAATGCATGCATAACAACATATAAACACCAAAATCAATAAAAAATGCATATATAACCATATTCTCATGACGACACATCCCACAACAACACCGTCACTTTTAACATGGTGACAACACTACAACCAAGATCAACACCATGCAAATTCAAAAAACACATAGACTACAAGAATAAGCAACACATATGTAATTGACATGGATGCATGACCAACACACCGTCCATTCAATCTGAGTGTTGAACCATGCTCTAATACTACTTTGTAACACCTTGCTCCCACATCTACCCAAGTGTGACCCATGTAACCATCCAACCGGGGTAAACATGTGATGAGAAGTTACTATGATATGATTCAACCTCCTAAATCACCTTAAGGAAATGGAAACCAATGGAAACACACCATACATACCTTCCACATCAACAACGGAACTCCGAAAAACCACCACAACCTCTCAGGTAACCAACCCTTGGGAACCACTGTGTTTTCAGGCTATTAAAATCATGTATGCTCCCTTGACATGGGTATGCATGCATTGAGAAGGCTTTGTTGGAAATAATACTGAGAGGGGGGGTGAATCGGTATTATCAGATCAATAATTTTATTTCCCAAACATATTTCTATACGCTACTTTAGCTAAGTGAACTAGCATGTACACGCGACTGTACTTAAAGAAACCAACATATATGTAGAGAACTTTTGATTTACCCAATTTATCATGCATTGAACTTTAACCAATATATCAGAGAATTATTAGACAGTGCCATAAAAGCAGAATCGAGCATCACACATAAGCAAAACACATGAACACCAAGATATAAGGTGGAAACCCAATGTGGGTTAAAACCACCTGCTGCTATTGTCTCTGTCTTCTTTTAATAATAAGAAAATATGTTTACAATCTGGTACTGGTGTAGACTTATACTAGTACACAGGCTTCTACCTGCAAAAGGTTACAACCTTCTCTCATTCTCTAGCTTCTACTGGAAGGGAGATACAACCCCCTAACTCTTGTACTAGCCGATATGTTTACTAGTACATAGGTGGTGACCTACCGAAGGCTACAACCTTCTTTCTTCCTCCAAGGACCATGTTTCATAAATTTTCAGATTGGATCCATTAACAACATCATAACTGCAATTCAATCATCAAATAAATCCACATCAACCAATCACTAAAACTCAATCATCACTTTTTGAATCAACCTCAACTGAATCAATCAATCACTTTGACAACCCATCGTCAAATCACAATCAATCTTATCATTGAGAATACTGTCACCAGAATACAGTAACCAGTTTCCAAACCAGAACCAAGAACTCTGCAACAACAAACAGAAACAACTGAAACATACTTTGTAAGGTATACACTACTTTCATGTGTCCAACCTATGTGTATATGCACTTTTATCAAAGCCAACTAGCATACACATCTGCAAATATTAATTCATAATTCTGCAGCTATTTCGGACTTCAGTTATACCCAGATCATAATATTTACATAATAACACATGCGTCAGTATTCAGATCTAGACTAAACATGATCAAACCACATAATGATAATTCATTTCAAAACCTTAAGATCCTAATCCATCATTAGATCTTATCCTTCATCAATCGTTAAGGTTCATCCTTGGTTCAGATCAAGCACAGCATCATAAGCCAATAACCTGTATACTAGATCTCACACTTCATTAGATATTCGATACTTGCACACCTCGCCTAATGATATTCTCCTCCTTATATAGTTTTAGGCCTTTCTCAATACCATGGACCAAAACCACTTAGGACCAATACCTTGGACCAAATACCTAATGTTAATACCTCGGACAAAATACCTTGGACCAATACCTTGGATCAAAATACTTTGGACCAAATACCTCGGACCAAAAACTTAGTTTTCCAATATATACGTGTTTTTCCTTTTGTAAAAGTGCGTGTGTACATATACACTACTTGCGTTCAGTGAACCTGCGTGTATGTGTAGCTTGGTCAAGGTGAATCTGTGTATACCTCTCTTTCTTCATTCTTTGTAGTCTGATCTGTAATTCTTTGATGTTGACATGTTGTAATGTGATCTCTCATCTAAGTGAGTTTCCATCAAGGACAACACCTATATCACAATGCCAACAATCTCCCCCTTTGGACTTGATGGCAACAACAACATAAGTCACTCTCCCCCTTTGACATCAAGGGCAAAGGGTCATGCTCTCTCTTTGTCATACATTATGCTAGTCATGCTCCCCCTGAGTACATGTTGAATTCTTTGATTGAGCTCCCATGCTGAGACATATTGAAACTGTCCATGCTCCCCCTGAGCACAAGCAAAGTGTGCAAAAAAAATTTCTAAAAGAATAGCATGACTCTATAAGTCAATTATGTGAGGATGACCTTCCTATCACCAATGACTCATACATACATCCATCTCGCAACCAAGTGGGGATATACCAAATTTGACTCATCCATCGAACCAAGTGGGTATATACTAATTGTTTATACATGAAAAAAATAAGAAATATTACATCATCCATCCCATGTAAAGTGGGGATATAAATTACATCATTTGTCCAAGAAGACTCATTCAAATGTATGAGAAGACATATCACAACCTAGCCTTTTACATGACTTGAGCAACAAATGGTATAAATATCTGAAGCCATAACTGAACTCAGCAACCATAATGCCAATAATGTTGAATGTACGTGAAGGCTAATGCTCCCTCTGACCCCATGTTATCTGTGCATTGTTAATAGGTCGAAGATCAAGGCATCTTTGATAGTTAGATAAAATTAATGAAAAGAGCATATTAATCATCAACATCAATCAGAGCACCCATATCAGAGCCTGCCCCACTGTTTTTCTTATCTAAGAAACATATACGCTCCTTGACCCACAGAAACCCATGTGTGTATGCGACTACACTTCATGAAACACATGTATAATAATTTTTCTCTTGAAAATTCAATTTAATAGCAGGTTGATGCAGCAACTACCCCCAGTTTTTGTCTGAGATATTCAAATGTCTCTCTGGGTAGTGGTGTAGTGAATATATCAGCAACCTATTTTTTGGAGGGAACATATTCCAATTTGACCCTTTGTTCAAGCACTTTTTCACATAGAAAATGGTATTTGATGGGTATGTTCTTGGTCTTGGAGTGCATGACTAGATTCTTTGAAATACTAATGGTACTTGTATTATCGCATATAAAGGAGATGGGTGGAGTGCATGTGATCTAAATGTCTTGTAGTGTTTGTATCATGCAAAGTAGTTGTGTGCAACGAGATGTAACAACGACATATTCTACTCCAGCTGTAGATAACGCAACTGAACTTTGTTTCTTGTTTAACCAAGACACTAACCTGGAACCCATACAGAATGCACCACCACTAGTGCCTTTTCTGTCATCAACACTTCCTACCTAATATGCATCTGTATATGAATGAAAAGTAAGATCTATATCTCTAGGATACCATAAACCAAAGTTCTGTGTTCCTTGAAGACATTTGAAAATTATTTTGACTGCCTGAAGGTGTGATTCCTTTGGATTTGCTTGGAATCTTCCAACTATTCCTACTGCATGCATGATGTCGGATCGGGTACCTGTTAGATAAAATAGACTACCAATCATGGATCTGTATGTTGGTTGATGTACCGCTGTTGATTCATCATTTGAGTTGAGGCTACATCCTGTTACCATTGGGGTGCATAGAGGTTCAGAATATTCCATGTCATACCTTTTCAAGATCTATTTGAGATATTTGGTTTGTGAAAGAAAATACCATATTTATTTTTTTGAACTTGTAGACCAAGAAAATAGGTAAGTTCACCAAGAAAGGACATTTCAAATTCTTGCTGCATTACTGAAGAAAAATTCTAACTCATGGATTCTTCATTGCTACCAAAAATGATATCATCAACATAAAAAACAATTATTAGCAATTTATCAGTGTCAATCTTTGTATATAGATTGTTATCTAATGACCCTTTTTAAAAACCCTATTGTTGTAGATATTTGTCAAGGAGGTAATACTAGGCCCTTGGAGCCTATTTTAGACTATAGAGGGCCTTTTTGAGTCTGCATACAAGTTTTGCATCATTTCCAAGAATGAATCCTTCTGGTTGTTCAATATATACTTCTTCTTCTAAATCTCCATTAAGGAAGGCAGATTTTACATCCATTTCGTATACTTTGAATTTTTGAAAGCTAGAAAGAGCAAGAAACATCCTTATGGCTTCAAGTCTAGCAACAGGTGCAAAATTTTCTTCAAATTCTATACCTTCTTGTTGAGCATACCCTTTACAAACAAGTCTGGCCTTGTTTCTAATAAATTCTCCATTTTCATTCACTTGTTTTTGAATATCCATTTAGTTCCTATAATATTTTTATCATGAGCTCTAGGAACTAATTCCCAAGTATTATTCTTGTCAAATTTCTCAAGTTCATCATTCATGGCCTTGACCCAGCATTCATCTTTGCATGCTTCATTTACATTTTGAGGTTCGGTGGATGATAGTAATGTGATATAGCTTGAGGTTTCTGTAATAGTTCTCCTTGTCTATACACCTGCCACTTTTTCCCCTAAAATTTGAGTTTCTGGATAATTTTTCTAAACATACCTCGATGAAGTCTTTTCTTCTATCATTATCTCTTCTTCTAGTGCTTCATTGGTTTCTTCCTCAGAATCATTGTGATTTGATGTGGGAAAATAATCCCCATCTTCTTCATTGTCATTATCTTAAGTTTTTATCTGTTTTGGATTTTTGCATGCTTCATCAACTACAACATCAATACTTTCAACAATTTTCCCAAGTCTTTTATTATAACATTTATGTCATTTACTTCAGGAAGAGTAACCAAGAAGAATACCTTCATCTGCTCTAGGCTCAAACTTACCAAGTTTTTCATCAATCCTTTTGATATAACATTTGCTTCCAAAAACTTTAAAGTATTTTACAGTAGGAGTCTTACCATACCAAAGTTCATGTGGAGTTTGAGTGTTGTTTACTTGAACATTTTCTTGTTTGAGAATAGTTATGGCGGTGAATGAAGCTTCACCTCAGAAGGTTGCAAGAGTTCCAAATTCATCTAGCATAGCTCGAGCCATTTGTTGAATAGTTCTTTTCATTTTTTCTTCCACTCCATTTTGTTGAGGAGTCCTTGCAGTGGAGAGCTTCCTTTTTATTCCATGTTGTTCACAAAAATCAAAGAATTCATCCAAGGTAAATTCCCCTCCTTGAACAAATCTGAGGCATTTGATTTTGCGTTTTGATTCATTTTCAACCAAAGATTTGAAGGCTTTGAACTTTTCAAATGCTTCATATTTATGTTTTAGAAGACTTATCCAACACATTCTAGAAAAATCATCAATGAACAAAATAAAGTATTCTTCTCCACGAAGTGACTTTTTACTTGATGGTCCACATAAATCAATATGGAGAAGTTCAAGAGGCTTACTAGCTGACCCTTCTTTTTCAATGAAGTGAGATCTGGTTTTCTTACCGAATTGACATGGTTTGCGTATTGTATTTTTAAGGATGCTAATACCTGGAACATCATGAACAACCTAGAATCTGCACACTTTTCTCATTTGAGAAAAGCTTAGACGTCCCAATCTTCTAAGCCATAGCGAGCTTTCATCATTTTTGCTTAGATAGCACTGTAGTTGTCCTCCCTTGAGTATGTATAAGTTGTTTGGAGTTCTTGTATCTTTGATCACGGTTTCTCTTGTATCAAGCTCATGAACAACACATATGTTTGATCAAAACACCACTTCATTTCCTTGATCACACATTTGACTGACACTCAACAGATTATGCTTTAGACTATCTACATACATAACATTCCCAGCTTTAACCTTTTCTTTCAAGAAAACAGAGCCTTTGCCTTTTATGACAGCAGGAGTGTCGTTTCCAAATGAGAAATTCTTTTCCTTTTTTAAGGCATTATATGAGTGAAGTTTTTCTTTGTCACCTATCATGTGTTTCGAGCATCCATTGTCGATGGACCACTGATTTTCTTGTCCTTCTGCATACAAGGCTATACCACATCTTTCTGTTTGAGGTTCTTTCATTCTCCATATCTTGGGATTTAATGGAGTTTTCTCTTTTTGAGATGTTTACCGAAATTTTATCCTACATTTAGATTCTTCATGGCCAAATTTGTTACAGATTGAGCATTCTATTTCATTTTCAAGAAGAGAAAAGTTATTATAGGAAATTTTCTTGATCCTTGTCACATTCCTTTGATTTTGTGCTTCTCTAGTCATGATGGTTATGTAAGAAACACATTGAGTAGCTTTGTGTCCAAAATTATGACATGAGAAACATTGACCATTAAAGAAGTTCCTACGATTATCAAATCTATTAACCTGGTGATTGTAGTTTCTATTGATATTCATCTTTGGAGCAAATTGAGTATGGTTTACCTGAGGTTGGTTGTCGCTTCTATTCATCCTTGGAGCAAATTGAGTCCGATTTACCTGGTGATCTGCTCTATGCCTTTGTTGACGATTGTCATACTGTTCACTGTTCTTTGTTGCATCAAGATAGCTTTTAGTGGAAGTTGACAGCTTTTGTGATTGACATGCTTCTTCAGTATATCCAAGACCTATCTTTATCAGAGTAGAACGCTGCACTTTGATGATTTCATTTTAGATTTGTGATCCTTTAGCAAATCTAAGATTGAGAGATTTCATTTTCTCAAGATCCTTTCTTAGACCTCAATTTCACATTCTAGTTTTTCATTGTGTTTTTCTTTTTCAGCAAGTTGGTATGTCAAGGTATCTATAATCATATTCTTTTCTTCTAAATAGATTTTGAGTTTATACATTTATTCATGAATGTCATCTTCTTCTAAAGCATCGCAAAAATTATCATTGTCATAAGCCATTAGAAGTCTATAGTCATTAATATTTTCATCTTCATCACTATTTGATAAACCATTGCTATGTTCATGAGTATAGTAGTTCTTTTTATTTAAAACTTGTTTTCTATTCCATTTTGCATATTCCTTCCCTTTTTCATATTTATCTTTATGAGGACATTTGGCAGCATAATGACCGACTCTACCACAAGCAAATCATTTGAAGGGTAGTTTACCTCTAAATCTTCTGGAACCCTGTTAAAGCTTCTTGACAAAGTTTACTTCATCTTCATCTTCTGAAATATGTCCTGCTTCATTGAGTTCTTCCTTTCCTTTTGTTGAAGCTTTGAATGCAGCTTCTCTCATATCTGATGGCCCTCCTTTTCTCATCTTAAAGGCAGTTAAGATTCCATGAAGCTGTGTCATAGTGATAGTCTACAAATCCTATTTTTCTTCTATGGCAGACACTTTTGTTTCAAATTTAGCAGACAATGATCTTAAAACTTTCTCAACTAAGGTAACTTCCTTTATATATTCATCCAAATTCTTCATACAATTGACAACCTCATCTATACGTAAGAATTAAATATCTATACTTTCATCATTATACATCTTAAGAGTTTCATACTGAATTCTGAGAGTTTGAAGTTTAGCACGTTTTACCTGAGAGTATCCTTCATAGCTCAGAATGATTTTGTCCCATATTTCTTTGGTTGATTTTAGTTGCATAAATTTGACAAACTTTGATTGTGACAGACATCCCAATAATCTATTGACAGCCCTAGCATTTCTTTCATATCGCTTTTTACCTGTCCTATCTATATGAATTATTGATGGAAATGTATATCCTCCTTCCACAATTTCCCATACATTTATTCCAAGTGATTGTAGATAGGATGTGGTTCTTATTTTCCAATAAAAAAAGTTGCTCCCATCAAAGATTGGCAGTTTGATGGATCCCACACTTCCTTGATTACTCATGACTATGGATCTCCCTTCAAGCGATCAAGTTCTTCTGAAAGACCTGTTCTGATACCAAGTGTTGGAAATACTACTAACAGGGGGGTGAATCAGTATTATTAGATCAATAATTTTGTTTCCTAAACAAATTTGTATACAATACTTCAACTAAGTGAACTAGCATGTACACACGATTGTACTTAAAGCAACCATCGTATACGCGAAGAACTTTTGATTTACCTAATTTATCATGCATTGAAATTTAACCAATATATCAGAGAATTATTAGATAATGCAATGAAAGCAAAATAAATTAGCACACATAAGCAACACACATGAACACCAAGATATAAGGTGGAAACCCAAGGTGGATAAAAACCACCTGTTGCTATCGTCTCTGTCTTCTTTTAATAATAAGAAAATATGTTTACAATCTTTTACTGGTGCAGACTTAAACCAGTATGTAGCCTTCTACCTGCAGAAGGTTATAACCTTTTCTCGTTCTCCAACTTCTACTAGAAGGGAGCTACAACCCCCTAACTCTTGTACTAGCCGATATGTTTAATAGCACATAGGCAGTGACCTACAGAAGGCTATGACCTTCTTTCTTCCTCCAAGGACCACATTTCATAAATTTTCGGACTGGATCCATTAACAACATCATAACTGAAATTCAATCATCAAATACATCTGCATCAACCAATCACTAAAACTCAATCATCACTTTCTGAATAAACCTCAACTAAATCAATCAATCACTTTGACAACCCATCATCAAATCACAATCAATCTGATCATTCAGAATACTGTCACTAGAATACAGTAACCAGAACCCAAAACTCTACAACAGGAAATAGAAACAACTGAAACATACTTTGTAAGGTATACTCTACTTCCATGTGTCGAACCTACGTGTATACACACTTTTATCAAATCCAACCAGCGTACACACCTGCAAACATTAATTCATAATTCTACAACTATTCCAGACTTCAGTTATACCCAGATCATAATATTTATAGAATAACACATGCGTTAGTATTCAGATCTAGATTAAACATGATCAAACCACATAATAATAATTCATTTCAAGCCTTAAGATCCCGATCCATCATTAGATCTTATCCTTCATCAACCACTAAGGTTCATCCTTGGTTCAGATCAAGCACAACACCATAAGCCAATAACCTGCATACTAGATCTCATACTTCATCAAATATTCGATACTTGCACACATGGCCTAATGATCTTCTCCTCCGTATATAGTTTCAGTCCTTTCTCAATACCATGGACCAAAACCACTTGGGACCAATACCTTGGACAAAATACCTAGGGTCAATACCTCGGACCAAATACCTAGGGTCAATACCTTGGACCAAATACCTTGGATCAAAATACCTTGGACCAAATACCTCAGACCAAAAACTCAGGTTACCAAGATATACACACTTTTCCTTCTGTGAAAGTTTGTGTGTACATATACGCTACTTGTGTTTAGTGAACTTGCGTGTATACGTAGCTTGATCAAGGTGAACCTGCGTATACCTCTATTTCTTCATTCTTTGTAGTCTGATCTATAATTCTTTGTTGTTGACATGTTGTACTATGATCTTTCATCTGAGTGAGTTTCCATAAAGGCAAACACCTATATCATAATGCCAACGGGCTTTTGATCCTCCCACAACATGGGCATGGATGCATGTAGGGAATTTTCTACCCAGTGCCATGCATGCGTCTCCAGGATTTGAGCCACTTTTCAGGCCTATAGCTCGGGTCACTGCCCATAACTCCATGACACTTTCAGAATTGAAAGATAACAAGAACAAGAACTTGACTATACCCCTACTAGCCATGGTAAGCATTTCGTCAAACATGTCACAAACATGAAATCAATAGGTTTAAACAAAAAATATAAGCATAGGGGTCTCATACTCATATGAGAATCACGAAGAAGCATTGATCCCTCAACACATTAGCTTAGTTTCATCCATTAGGCCATAGATACATTTCTTATTCATTTACATGTAAAAACATGATGAGAGACATACATAGCTACTGTCATAATACATGCTCATAACCAACATAATAACAATATAAATACCAAGGAAAAACAACCATATAATCGACATATAAACCAGTACAATACTCATGAAATAACAAGGAAAAATAACCTCATATTAGTAACGCAAAGGCCAACCAGTTGTGGGACTTCCATGAACCACCTGACCATAGACATGGCTGAGCTAATTCTCTCTTCATCTAGTCACCCCATGCCATATTTCAATCATGAATGTGGGATCTCATGAAACACATCAATCAAAACTATCTAAGGCTTCCATAGGCCAAGCCACCTTATCCCATCAAATAATGATTCCACCTCATAGTCAGACGTAAAAAAACCATCACCAGATCGGTCTCTACCTAAGCCCTCCAGGGCTCCAAAGCGTTTATTCTAACTAAGGCTTCTAAGACTAGTAACTCAACCCATAGTTGTCATCGAGCTTCTAGAGCATTTGTCCAACCATGGCTTCCATGACTAATAACTCAACCCACCAAGGGCTTCTAGAGTTTTTGTGCAACCAAGGCTTCTAGGAATAGTAAATCAACCCAAGTTGTTACAGGGCTTCTAGAGCGTTTTGCCAACCAGGGCTTCCAGGAACTAGCTAAATGAAACATGAGAACCAACTAGAAAAACAAAGAAATAAACCCACAACACCATGGCTATCCGGGAAATGGCAAGGCTAGCAAAATCCACTCTCAATCCAGGAAATCGTACATGCCAATGACAAATCATGACCAAGAGACCACATACATGTGCCATGCATGACAAAACTAGCAAGAAAACCATACATGCAACTCAATAGTTGCAAAGAAATCTAGTTGTAGCCACTGATCCTGCTCTTCCTTGATTTATCTTTTCTCCCATTTTCCTTCTTGCTCCAAATCCCAAGTATGCCACACTCCTCCAAAAGGTGCTCCAAGAAACTCTAAGTGTCCAAGATTATGAGAGAGCAAGAAAGAATATAAGAGAGCTCCACCAAAAATCTTTCAAAAGTTTTCTAATTGATCCTCATAAGCTTTTTTATCAGTGAGGCCTCTATTTTCTTCATTTTCCACTATTTTACTTCAATTTTATCCTCACATGCAACTTGTGGCCTTTCACCTTCCTTTTCTCCTAATTTCTATTATTTTCATAAATAAAATGCTAATAAATGTCTCATGCCTTTCAAAATCTTGCCATTTCTTTTGCCAATTTTCTTAGCCATAATATCTGAAATGACTACCCACTAGGATGTTTTTCCCAACATTCATCTTGGAATACATGTCCCATGACCATGGCATTATATATCTATCTCTATCTCTCTCTCTCTCTCTCTCTCTCTCATATATATATATATATATATAACATGAATTTTTAACAAGGGTTGTTACACTTGGTGCAAGTATAGAATTTGTTGAAGATGAAATGTTAGTTCGTGGAAGCTGCATAGAAGAACAACCACACAATGGCACCCAACTATTATGAAGTTTTTTCGAAAAGGAATATGATGGAAGAACTGCAAGGATTTTGGAAAGAAGGTAGAGAATGTTGCAAGGGGAAGAAGGAGAGGAGAAGAGGCATGAGACCAGTCTATGTCATGGAAAATTATTTCATTTTAATGTAAATGTTATGGAGTAGGAAGCTATTCTAGGAAATGGCCAATAATTTGCAATGATCGGGGGTGCTAATGAAGGTGAATGGAGATATTATCTTTTGTAAATGTGCAGGAGATAGAAATATATTTTCTATAGAGAATTTAAGGAAAGGACTATCAAACTCTTACAATAAAGAAAGGAATTCATTTGAAGAAGTGGAGATTGAATCCTTGAAGACATTGACAAGGTTGAATCGCACCAAAGGATTGGACAAACTAGAGATATAGATGAAGGGATTGTTTGAGAAATGGTATGATTATGAGGAATGAACAATCAATTTCAGAACTTGGCTAACTGTAAAGGGTTGCATCAACGTGGCAGGTGAGAAACAATAAGAAAGTTGAATTTAGAATAATGGAAGGAGAAAGACAACCAACAACAAGATGACTATGACATATTACATCAGTAGGGTGAGTGGAATAGTGAAGAATAAGATTTGGGACCCTGGAAGATTGAATTTAGGGATGGAGCACCTACCTAACCAAATGCATGGGCAGCAACATCATTTTGCGTGAGATCTAACAGGATTGATGTAAGGCCAAGTATCTTAATTCCAAAAAGAATCTAGAATATTAGGTTGTTATGATATTTTGGATAAGCTGGTGTTGTGGCCAATTAGGCCTTTTTAAATAGTGACAAATGTATGGCTTATGAATTAGGAAGTTTCATATTATTGGGGCAGGTGTCCGATTTGTAAATGTTATAAAGATACCTTGTGTTGTTTTTATTCGATATAAAGAAGTATGTAGGAGGTTCTTTTCTAACAAAGGAGAGAAGATAGCTCTTGGTAGGAAAGAGACATGAGCGAGAGAGGGCTCCAGAAATAACTTGGGTGATGAAAGACTACAAACCTTCTATACATATCACTATTGTGAGCAAAAGAAATCAGATTAAATCTATTTGTGACTTAATTCCTCTGTTTACATGTGTATTCGGTTAGGTAGAAAGGCATGAGACTCAAGAAATAGGAAATTTTATCATGATTCTTGGAAGCTTTCTCTTGTAATATACTATGGTATTAAATCTAATGCATAGAGCCCATGTAAGCCTACCTTGGATTACAAAACTTGAAACCTGAACAAGTGTAGATTGCAAGGATGGAGTACTCCTGAATTGTTAGAAGCTTTGAATATTCCCTTCATAAATATATTTTGTTTCCATTTTCTTCATAAGTTTTGTGTATGAGTTGTTGTAAAAAACCTGGGTTAAAAGTTCATGTAATAAAGTTAATAAAGGAAAAATAAGGCCAAGGCCACATGACACATATCCCAAGATGAATTTTGGGAAAAGTATCATAATGGGCATCACTTGTTGGGTATTATAGCTAAAGGGAAATTGTCGAAGGCAGTGGAAAATGTATTAAAAAGGAAAAGGGGCAATATTGGCATTTTAGATATGAAAATAAAGGAAAATATGAGAGAAGGGAGGTGAAAGGTGAGAAGTTGCATGTGAGGAAGAAATTGAAGGAAAATAGAGGAAAAATGAGGAAATTAGAAGCATGAATAATAAAAATCCATTAGAGGATCAATTCACAACTTTTTGTCAACCTTTTGTCAGTTTAGTTTTAGAATTAGTTTCAAAGAGGAGAAGAGAACCAAGAGGAGAAAGAAAGCGAGCAAGCAAACGAAGGACAAGGAAAGCAAAGATAAAACAAGGAAAGGTTGGATCAAGTAGTTTTAGTAGGAATACTTGCAGATAACAGGTTCCATGTATGATTTCCTAGCTAAGTTTGGCATGCATGGTTTATGCATGTGGGTATTTGGTTCATTCTTGTCATTGACATGGGCTTTTCTAGTTTTTGACATTGGTTTTAGCCTTTCCTTGCCATTTCTGAATAGTCGCAGTGTGATGGGATTGATTTTTGGTTGAGCTTTGGAATTGCTAGAAGGTTTTGGATCTGGGTGAGGTGATTTGAGAAAAAACCTAAGAGTTGGGGGTGGAGATGATTTTCTCCAGTAAGCCCTCCACAAATGGGTGGAGATAGGAAAATCCCTTAAGGGATGGAGAACGAATTCTGAGTCATCCAAGCTCAGTTTGGTTTTGTGATCTCATGACCAGTTTAAGTGAGATCACGGTAGTGTGAGGATGGAGGTAGTTTAACCTCTAGTTTCTCTTGGTTATTCATGGATTGGTTCATCCCATGAGATCCCACATTCATGCTTGGAATATTGCACGGGGGTGATTCGCTGAAAGAAAGATTTGGTTCAAACCAATCTATCGTTGGGTGGTACATGGAAGTTACTCACTTGGTTGGCTTTTGCGTGTGTCAATAAGAGTTAAGTTCCTCTTTAAATGTACTTGTTATTTTGTGTCTTTAATGGTTGTTCTATCATTATTATTTATCTGGTTATATGTTGGTTGTAAGCATGGTTTTATGATAAATCCATGTTATGGCTCTTTTCATGTATGATTGATAAGGAATGATTAATGAATGCATAACCTAATAGATGTCACTGCAACTATTATGAGAGGGCATTAGTCCTTCTTGGTAAACCTCATATAAGTTTCAAATCTCTATCTTCAGATATGCAATCATGACATGTAAGTTGCATGTTCATTATGTGCTTGGAAAAATGAATGTTATGGTTAAACAGGGCTACGTCAATTCCTTGATTAATTTTTGTGTTAGAGACTTTGTTATTTATCATTTCTGGGAGTTTCATTAAGTTCTCAGCACAGGTCTCGATCGTAGCCCTGAAAAAGTGGCTCAAATCTCGAGGTCGCTGGTGTAGAACTGAGTGAAAAGAATTGCAGTCGTTGGGAGGCAGGCCCGTGGTAGTGATTGGAGGGTTCCATTCACATGGAGGCCTTGTCATGGGAGCGATTGAAACTCTAGTTCAGTGAAAAAGAAGGTTAACTCAAGGGTTGGGCACCTGGAGTGGTTGGTTAGCTCTTGGTGGTCCTGTAGCACTTGAGGCAAGTTTGTAAGGTCTTATTTTTTCAACTCCATTTCGTAAAAGTTATCTAAGAAATTGAGTCATGTTATAGTGGCATCAACTCATGTTTACCTTGGATAGGCTGGTGAAAGTGGGTAGATATGAGAGATGGTGTTACAATTGCTTAAATGGTTATGTTCCTATATCATTGCTTCTAATTAAATGGTTTAATTGTTAATTGAATGTGAACCCTTCATTCTGTCGTTCTCTATCGTTAGAATCCTTTTAAGTCATCTTCGTTAAGTTTTTGGTTGGAAAATGCATATAGTAGTAGGTGCCTTAGAAAATTCTAAGAATCCGACGAACGAAGAAAGGAGTCCCCGTCTGAAGAGGGTGAAACCTGGTCTTAGTTGAGAGAAGTGTATGCAGACCCTCATACATAAAGGGAAATGAGTGTAGAACAAAAGGGATCAACTTCGACTACCCGGACCGCAGCTTAAGTCCTGATCCCTGACTCCGGGTGAGCTCCCACAGCAATCGGAGCTCGGGCCTTAAAGTGGTTAGGGCTTGAGGTAATCGGGGCCAAACGTCGAAAACAGAAAGGAAGGACTGTCTCGACCCCCGACTTCGGGTGGGACGCATTCGATAGGTCGGGCCCGAGTTGTCCAAGAGTGCGATCGGGAAAGAAGAAAAAACCCACCCTTCGACTATTGAATTACCTTTGACCCCTCACTAAGTTGAGTACGGGTGTTGAGTCCTTGTGGAAGCTGGACCCTGGTTAAATACAATCGGTCTTAATTCAATAAAAATCAACCGAGGGAATTATACGTGGAGAGTGTAGATTTCAACTGAGTACAGGGTTTATTCATTTTTCAACGGAGCGATCAAAGAAAAAATGATTCACCATCGTCCGGATGCATCAAAATATTAGGTCTTATTGATCTTATAGTTATAGAATGGTTTTCTTTTGTTAACCTGCTTGTCACGTCCTTAATAAGATTATCAGATTATGATAAGGATAGGCTTATTGGTCTAAGAACCCTTCTTCAGATGAATATGCATTTGGGTTACAAAGAAAATTTTGAGGCAAATTTTAATGGGCATGTCAATTGCTGGTGGGGTTCCTCTCGGAAAACAAAAGTCCCCTGAAATGTAGAAAAACCCTTTGGCTCACTCTCAGAAATAAATTCCTGTCATGGGATAAGCTGTGGAAATGTGGTCTCGGCCCAAAAGGTGTGTGCTCTATTTTAATGGTTGTGAAAACATTTCTTTCCCATATGCAGTTCACGTTATGCAGCTCGTAAAACCATCTCTTTTTCGTACATCACTAGACTCGAATAATGATCAACTTGATGATTGTATTATAGATTCAAGATAAATTAGTGCAGGAATTTTCGACATTCCCCTCTTTACTTATTTACATTTTGTGGTGGGCAAGGAACATTAGAACTTTTCAAGATAAGCTTGTCTCGCTTGAAAAAAAGCCCTGATCGCACGTATGCCTCCTTTGGGCAAAGAAATCCCATAGTGTTTTCTTGATGGCGCAAGTCAACGTGACCCTCCAAGGTTTGGAGCAGCAGCTATTATTTGTGTCAACTATAATCACCTCTATTTGTTGTGCTATGCTCCAGGTAGCTGATCGATCGAATTCTAAGACTAAGTTTATAGCCCTGTGAACGCCGCTTTACTCAACTCGTAGTGTCAAGAATATCTAGCCTTTCTTCGATATTCAAAGTTAGTTATTGATTGGGTAATAAAAAGACACTTAGATATCCTTTCTATAAATCATATTTTGAGTAAAATCAATATAGACTTGGAATTTTTTTAAGAGGACCACAATTGCTTATATCTATAGGAAATTGAACGGGAAAGCCGATCAACTCTCTAAAGAGGTTTTGCAACTTCCGACAGGGTACTTGATTAATATGAAATGCCAAAAATCAATGACATGGAGTTTCACTTCTAAAGTTTTTCAGATAGCATGAAGGCATTTTTAACATGTTTTTTGTATTCTAATATGTATCTGTCTATTTGAAATTGTGCTGATTTGAAATTTTTTAGACAACTCTTTGAGCGAAACTTAATTAATCCACCTATAAAACAACATTATATATGTTTATTCTCTCTCTCAATATATATATATCTTTGGGTTTATCCGTGAAGAAAAACTATATATTTAAGATAGCTCTTCCAAAATAAATAAAAATAACTATGTGAAATTAATTATTGAAGATTGTATGACAAAAGATTTAACGTTAAAGCACGAAATAACAGTACTTTGATTTTGTTCACTAGATGACTAAATGTGAACACGACCTGGTTTTCTCATGGAATTTGTTGAACGCGAATAACAAAATGTGAACACGACCTGGTTTCCTGATGGAATTTGTTGAACAGGAATAACAGAATGTGAACATCTATACGTTCATTCTACTTTCATAATTGAATGGCATAATAGTCCAATATGGGACTATTTAAAGATGCCTTTTCTGAATATTTTTAGGTGTGGTGGTCGCCATGTGCACAGAATGTCATTTCATTAATAACTAGTTAAACACTCCACCAGCTTTGTTCCCTGAGCACTATCCTCTTAAAATCCTATTTATATCTTGAAATGTCTTTCACACATCCCCACCTTTGTCTCAGAATTTTCACGGTATTTCTTTCAACGTCTAATTTATCGGAACAGAAGTTTAAAAAACATTATTGGTTTGACAAGAAGGCCGATGACAACGAGTGGTGTGGAATGAATTGATGAGTAACAGCCGTCAGTGCATTAAGTGGAGTTGTTAGTCCATTCATGTCGAGTTTCGAATTTCGAACAAAAAGAAAAAGCGAACAGGATGTACTTCCCCAGCCAGTGGCCTCGGCCCGCCGGGCCACCGCTCTATTAAATTAGAGCACCTTGTCTGATCGTCTCGTGCCTGAAGCTAGACGAAGCTAGATGAGTAGCCGCCATTGCTAGCTTGCCAATTTCCCGGAATTACGCATCTCCCGATACGAGAAGTGCTTCGATCTTCTATTTAATGTTACCATTTCTTTCACTCATTTCAAGCTTTCTGTGCTTTCTGCTTTCTCTATATCTATGCAATGGAGTTTGCTGATACCTCTGCGAATGGGAGTTGGTGGGTATATAGCATTTCTTTTCTTAACAATAATGAAGTACGTGGTTCTTTCTTTCTATCCACTGACCAAAATTCTGTATGGGATCACTGGTCTCTCTATATAGCACTACTTATCGCTATTGTTTGTTCTGCGACGGTATCTTCGTGCGCCCCTGGAGGCTGTGCATGGACCGGAAGACACAAGAAAGGCATCACCATTCCTGGCCCCAAAGGATGGCCGATAGTGGGAAGCGTCATGGAACTGAGCGTCGGTCTTGCTCACCGCAAGCTCGAATACCTTGCTCGTATTCATGGTGCCAAGAAGCTCATGGCCCTCAGCTTGGGCTCCACACCGGCCGTGATTACATCTGATCCTGACGTGGCCAGAGACTTGCTCAGCTCCCCTCACTTTGCAGAACGACCACTCAAACAATCGGCTCAGCAGTTAATGTTCGGCAGGGCGATGGGATTTGCGCCCAACGGTGACTATTGGCGTCTCCTGCGGAGGATTTCTGCTGTGCATCTCTTCGCTCCGCGGCGAATTGCTGCGCACGAAGGTGGCCGTCAAGCGTACTGCACGACAATGCTTTCTGACATACGAGATGAGTCTATTATTAGCGGTGGTGCCGTCAAGCTCCGTCGACATCTGCAGAAAGCGGCCCTCAATAATATAATGGGAAACGTTTTCGGTCGAAGGTCTGTCGATGGCGACGGTGACAAGAATCTTCGCGAAATGGTGGATGAGGGATACGAACTCCTGGGAGCATTCAATTGGGCTGATTATCTGCCATGGCTCCGAGTGTTTGACCCACTCAGAATCCACAGCCGCTGCGCTCGGCTTGTCCCACGTGTCAGATCGTTTGTCAAAGACATCATCGACGAGCATCGACAGAGGAACGACACGGACGATTCAGACTTTGTCGACGTCCTCCTTTCGCTTCAAGGAGAAGATAAGCTCCACGACGACGACATGATCGCAGTTCTATGGGTAACATAACTAACCACGATACAATTCTTTTGATAAAATACAGTTTTAGTGTTAGAATTAAAATCTTTCACCTCTGATTTGTTTCGGAAATCGATGCAGGAATTGATATTCCGTGCCACAGACACGACCGCTTTGCTTACAGAATGGACAATGGCAGAGTTGTTGCTGAATCCACAAGTGCAAGGTAAAGTTCAGGCAGAGATGAACGCAGTTGTCGGCAACAACAAAAGCCCTAGGGAGGACGACATGGAGAAGCTGCCGTATCTACGGGCGGTGGTGAAGGAGTGTCTGAGGATGCATCCACCAGGGCCTCTCTTATCATGGGCTCGCCTCTGCACGGAGGATTGGCACATGTCAAACGGGATGTGCGTTCCGGCGGGCACGACGGCCATGGTGAACATGTGGTCCATTACTCACGACCCAGAGATCTGGGAACGGCCTCATCAATTCCGCCCGGAAAGGTTTCTCCCCGCCGAAGGCGGTGAGGGTGTGGATATCTCCGGAAACGACCTGCGGCTTGCGCCATTCGGGGCAGGTCGGCGAGTGTGCCCGGGCAAGGCTCTCGGCCTGCGGATCGTTCACCTGTGGGTGGCTAAATTGATTCACCATTTCACATGGCTCCCTTCCCCTAACCACCCGGTGGACCTCACAGAGATCCTTAAACTATAATGCGAAATGGCCACTCCCCTTTCAGCGACCCCCCTCTGTAGGATCCCTCCTCCCAGTTAACAGATACTCTCCTCTCGAGTGAGACTTCTTTGTCATGTGTGCTTTTTTTTTAACTCCTTCATCATTGCATTGTGTTAGTCAACCAACGTAGCCACCACCTTACATACAGTAAGGCATCGTTTCCTTGACCATTAGTTTCCTTTTCATTTGAGATTTCAATTTTAGGGATAGTGGGACTTTTAGGGATAGATGTCACACTAGAATCGGCCTTTTACTGGATGTCATAGTATAGTCGACTTTTTAATTTGTACATATAATTCTATATGAAATAATATATCTGTCTATGGAGTTTTCGGTGGTGCAGCATGGTTGAGATTTGACTTATGAGTGATTGAATATTTTTCCAAGCAATAATTTATTGATTGAGATTTGACTTACGAATGATTCAATCTTTTTCAACTATTAATTTATTTTTATTTTATTTTACAGAGAAGGTTAAATAATATAATTAGTGTTTGCTATATAAATTAAAAGGTCAGTGACACTCGTAGTTTTTTAGGATGGATTTATTTTTTAAAATTTATATATGTTTATGTTAGTTATTTAAATTATAATATTATATCTAGGTGTTATAAATTTTGTGTTTTATCTTATTAATTCTAGTTTGACATTAATATAAAATGAAATCAAGTATGTATATATACATAATAAAATGAAATCAAGTATGTATATATACTTAATAAAATGAAATCAAGTATATATAAAAAACTAACTAACGAACAAATATATTGAATCATGTTAGTTATTTTAAAATTAGTAAATGATTATGATTTCCAAAATTATATATAATCATTGTTTATGTAATTTTAGAGTTTTTTGTAGTAGGTTGAATTATTTTGCTAAAATTCCGAATTACTATCCTCAAATTATTAATTGTAATGTATTTTGAAGGGAAGCAATTCATCTCAACTTTGAGTGTGATGAATTAGATTGAGAAAATACCTTGTAAATAATAAAACAAATTTGAACCTATTTCTACATTTTAATATGGATTTGGGAATATTCTAATATTTCAAACAATAATAATATATAAGGTATGTGTTTTGAAGAAATTCGCAATTGTTTATCAACAATGGGTCTCTCTAACCCACACCTCAAGATTTGAAAGGCTCAAACATGGTCATGTATGCGTTAAATTATGAAGTGATGGAATGCATATAAGGCATGGTAATTTTCCATTTGAGATTTCTATTTCATAAACTAGGATATATAATGACCATATTAACACTGAAAAAAATTACATGAAATATATCAAAATCAAACAAAAAAAAATATTATGTTACTATTATTATTTCTATTGAACTATTTTTATTGAACTATTAAAGCACTCTTCATTCTAGTTACTCTATGCCCATAGGTATTTTATATAGCAGGGCACATGGGTGAGTGCATGATTTTATATAGCATACAAAGGGCACATTGGTGAGTGTGCGAATTCAACCTTCTCATTCATGGTGTGGGATTGCATGATGTGAGTTAAAATAGTGACAATATTTTTTTAGCATGCCCAAAGATTCATAGTCATGGTGAATGCACATATTGTGTTTATTTATTTTCTATAACCACGATTCATTATGCGATTATCTTGGAGTTTCTTCTTGTGCCTAAATTCTTTTATTTTCTCCATTCCAATTTGTAGTTTCTTTTTATAAATGTAATGGATATCACTCTCTATCATGTACACATCTCTCTCTTTCTCTCTCTCTCTCTCAAATAGATACATGTAGATGTTTATCTCACCAATCAAATGGATGAGTTTAAATATTACATAGACATGAGTAATGAAATGCAGATTTTAATATTGCCAATAATTAAGAGTTAAAAAGATGAAATGACAATGACAATAAATAAATATATGTCAAATTTAGGCACTTGCTTAAAAAAAAGTCATAAAAAATACCTAAATTACAATTGTATTTTAAATTGTTATCATTGTTCACTATAAAAATAATTAATATATGGATTATATACATTTAAAAAAATGTGTAACAAGATTCTTAACCATCACTTTACCATGAAGATTCTTAATGTATAAATAAGTTATTTTTGAACACCATTGGCTAGTATCATGGTTACTTATATCACATGATCAAAAAACCATAATTAATGTCATATGACACTTTTTAAATTAATCAATTTATTTAGGAAGGAAAAAATGCATAATTACATTGGAGATAAATATCAAACATTTATTTCTACAAAAAGAGGAATATATACATCATATGCCAAAATATGCGCATCTATGAATATTACTGAACCTCTCCTAGACTTCATTGAGCTCAAATACCATGACAAGATCTGGCAACAACCAGCGGATTACGAGCATATACCTTTCCGATGCAGAAGGTGTCATGAATCTGGGCATCTCTTCAGACAATATCCATTAAATAAAACAGAGGATGTAAGGGAGAAGAGAGAAGAAGAGAGAACAACAGGGAACCTTGAACAGGGGGAAGAGGGCTTCAAAGAAGTTCAGCAGAAAAAGAAACAAGGGTTTAACAAGCAACAAAGACAAATGCCGAAAGAAATCATTAACCTGGAGTCGCAAAACAAATTCAAAGCCCTCCAAGATGAAGAGATTGAGATGGGGGAAATGTAGACAATGAGGAAGAGACAATGGAAAACTCAAAAGAAACAGGAAAACGAATATTAGAACAAAAGGGTATAGAATAGAGGGAGGCAGAGGAAAAAGAAGATCAACCAAATGATCAAACACAAATGGAGATAGACCCTCAAAAAGATAGAGGAGGGGAATAGGAATGCATAATGAGAAAGCTATTGCAAGAATGGAGGATGCTAGATAAAAGATTCATCCTGGAGGAGCAGAAGCAACTGTATAAAGAAGCCTTTCAAAAATATAAAGAAAAAGTAGGGGTAACAATGACAAACAAATTGGAACCGATAGACGTACAAGGCAAGCAGATCGTGGGAATGAGCAGCTCTGGCAAAGGAGGAAGAAAGAGGGGCAGTCAATCAATGAGTGAAACAATTCAAGAGGTGGGAGAGATGCTGGTGAAGTCGGGAAGGGTCATACCTCTATCAAAGGCCTCAACAGTAGAGGTGAACAAAGATACCTGAAGGATAGATTAAAAAGGGATAAACCAAGTATAATGATAGTCCAAGAAACAAAAATTAGTACTGAAAGAATGAAAGAAATAATGAACAAGGGTAACATCAGGTACAAAATAATGGGACAGGACACAACTGGCAGGAGGGTTGGCAATCTTATGGAATCCAGAGGAAATTCAATTTGAAAACTGGATAAACCTTCCGCGAATCCTCTCAGGAACATTCAAGATAATAAGATCAACGGAATGCTCGGTATTAACAGGTGTGTATGGTCCACATACACCTGCAGATCGAAAAGGATTCCTCCAAATCCTAAAAGCAATGAGGAGACTTATTCGAGAGATGCCATGGATTATAGGGGCGATTTTAATATTGTAAAGACCTTAGAAGAAAAGAGGGGTAGGATGAGAAGGTTAGATTCAGTTATGGAAGCGTTCAGAGATATGATATCAGAGCAAAAATTGGTGGATATCCAAACAATAAATGGCATTCATACCTGGAATAATTGCAGAGGAGGGTCAAATCAAATAGCTTCAAGATTGGATAGATTTCTTATCTCGGAACAAATCCTGATGAAATATGTATTCATAGAAGCCGCGATCCTACTGGTAGTAGGATCAGACCACTGGCCAATAAAATTAGAAATAGATCTCAAACAGAGCCCCAAAAGAAGGTCATTTAGGTTTGAAGCCTTCTGGTTGAGAGACCAAGGTTTTGTTCCAAAAATAGAAGAATGGTGGACTAAAAGTAGTCAAAGGGGACGAAGTAAGATGCAAAATTTTCAATTTAAATTGAAAGAGCTTAAAGGAAGAATTAAAAAATGGAATAAAGAGGAGTTCGGGGACATCTTCAAAGAGTAGCAGCGCTTAGAATAGAAAATGGAGGAAATGCAGCAGAAGGATATACTGGACGGCAGGAACAAGGATAGAAACAAAGAAGAAGGTATGGTAATAAGCCAATTAGAAGAGCGAAGGAAACAGGAGGAACTTGTATGGAAACAAAATTCCAAAGTGTAGTGGCTCAGAGAATGCGAGAGAAACACAAAATTCTTCCACAAAGCTATGATCCAGCATAGACAGAGAAATAGGATCTTCTCAATTAAAAACAAGGAAGGGCAGCGCATAACTCAGCATGAGGAAATGGAGCAGGATTTGGTAAATCACTTCAGAAGTTTACTCACTGAACCATAGAGAAATATAACAGAAGCCATAGGAAGGATCAGCAAGGAGATCCCCCAGCTTGTAACTAGAGACCAAAATTTAGCCCTGATGAGGGGAGCAACCCTAGAGGAAGTGGAGGAAATAGTGAAGGGCTTGAAAAGGAACAAAGCCCTAGGCCCTGATGGATATACAACCGAATTTTACCAATCTTGCTGGCACTTCATAGGAGAGGATATCTTAGAAGTGGTGGAGGAAGCCCGCATACATCAAAAGGTATGGCCTGGACTAAATTCTACTTTATTAACTCTCATACCCAAAACGGCGAACTCAGAATCAGCTGAGGGCTTTAGGTCGATTGCCTCTGTAATGTGATTTATAAAATTATAGCCACCTTAATGGTCAAAAGACTCAAACCTATCCTGCCTAGCATAATCTCCCCAGAACAGACTGGGTTTGTGGAAGGGAGGCAAATTTTAGATGGTCTGGTAGTATCTCAAGAATTTATACACACCTTAAAGCAAAAAAAGGAACCAATTATGATGATTAAGCGAGACCTGTCAAAGGCATACGATAGAATAAGCTGGAAGTATTTGGAATCCATTCTTCAAGCCTTCAGGTTTTGCAGTAGATGGGTGGAATGGATACTGAGCATGGTATCCACACCGAACTTCTCCATCCTCCTAAACAGTACCCCAACTACACTCTTTAATGTCTCGCAAGGCTTGCGCGAAGGAGACCCCCTGTCCCCTTTCTTGTTTATAATTGCAGCTAAAGGGTTGGGGAGGTATATTAAGAAGGAGCTAAGGGAAAGGAAAGTCAAAGGGCTTCGTCTATGGGGCAACAACGTCCCAGTTACAAACCAACAGTTCGTTGACGATATCATGATACTATGCAAGGTATCATTGTGAGAAGTCAAAAAGGTAAAGGAGATCTTGGAGGTATTCATGGACGCTTCTGGAACTGAAATAAATAAAGATAAATCGAGTGCTTTCATTTTTAACTCACCAGAAATGGTTAAAGTCCACATGACCAGAATCATGGGGTTCAAGAAGGGAGAGCTGCCTACCAAATACTTAGGAACCATGATCGATATAAGTTCGCTCAGTATAGCCAATTGGCAACCCACTTTAGAGAAGCTAAAGTCCAGATTAGAAAATTGGACCTTTCGATCTCTGAATATTGCTGCCACACTGGTGCTTCTTAAATCTACATTGCAATCAATCCCTATCTACCCCCTATCAGTGATGGCTATTCCGAAAGGAGTTTGCACTAAAATGAATGAAATATATAGGAAATTCCTATGGGGAGGACCAAAACAGCAGAAGAAATGGGCCCTTTATTCATGGAACAGACTAACAAAATCAAAAGAGGAGAGTGGGTTAGGGATAAGAGACCCTGCTACTTTAAATCAAGTCCTAGAAGCAAAACTATGGGGGAAATGGTTGAAAGGCGGTAAGGATATATGGAAGGAAATATGGACTCTGAAATATAACATGCCCACAGCAGTCAAAGAAATCATGAGAAAGGAAGAAATGCCAAGAGGTTCTCCGATATGGGAACTGGCATGTCAAAATAGAGACATCAGAAATAGACATGCTTTTTCGGAAATAAGGAATGGAAGTACAGCAAAATTTTGGGAAGAGGCCTTACAACAGTGGGAGAGATTGATGGAAGTCCAATAGATGCAAAATATTTACAGGGAAGCCAAGGCTAAAGGCTTAATCCTAGTTAAAGATTATTGGAAGGAAGGAGGAGAAAATGAGATATGGAGAGAATGGAAAGGACCTGAAGAATGGGGCAATTACATTGAGGAGGATCTGAAAGCCATAATAATAAAGGAGATGAACTCAAGAAGGATTAAAAACAGAGAAGGACCTGATATCCTCAGATGGGGCAGAAATACAAAAGGCACTTTCTCAGTTAAGGAAGCCTATGCCATAAAATCCAAGCAAACACAGGAAGCCCAGACTGAATACTAGCAACAATTATGAAAGAATAGGTAGTGGCCAAAGGTTACCCTGTTTGCATGGTTAGCTGGTAGAAAACACATACTTACATGGGACCAAATTCAGAAAAGAGGTTTCTTGGGACCACCAAGATGTAGGTTGTGCGACCAAAACGGAGAAGATCAGGAACACATTCTGAATGGTTGCTCGGTAGCTCAGTTTCAATGGGAAGAAACCAGATGCCTCTTTGGAAAGACAATCTGTGACCCCCTCGACATAATCCAAACTCTATTTCAATGGGGGAAGGGACAATTTCAAAGCCCGGTGATTAGGAGAGCTTGGAACATGGTAATGGGCTTCAACATATGGAACATATGGAAAGAGAGGAATCAAAGGATTTTTCAAGGTAATAGATCCAAACCAGAGGACTTATGGAAAAGAACTCAGAATCAAATAAGAGAAACAATCCTATCAGAAACATGGGACCAGGAAGATTGGGAAACTTCAGAGGAAGAGAATTATATTCTAAGGAAGATAAATCTGCAACCTGAGATGGTTTTCCCTAACAATAAAAAAACTCAAGTTATAAAAAACCAAAGCCCGGTTGTTTTCATATGCCCTCAGGAAGGTTTCATTAAAATCAACTTTGACGGAACGTCAAAGGGAAACCCAGGTCTGGCGGGATATGGCGGGATCTTCAGAGATAGCTAAGGACAGACCAGGTGGATCTATGCAGATAGAGGAGGTATAATGAGTAACAACGGAGCTGAATTCATGGTGATTTATCAAGGGATTAGGATCGCAACTACGAATGGTTACATGAAATTAGATATAGAAGGGGATTCAAATCTGGTTATAGAGACAATTAGGAAATTAAATCATGGCAAGTCATGGGAAGAGGTGGCCAAGAGCTGGAGGACAGTGGGTCTCATCCAGGACCTTGAAGAATCTATGAAGCGTATAGAGGACAAGGTCATTCATCATGTAAGAAGAGAGGGTAATAAACTTGCTGATCACCTGGAAAATTGGGGGTGTAAGGAAAGGTAGATTCCATATGGACACCCCAGATGGCTTTGAAAATATGGGAAAATTTAAACAGAATAACTAATTAGGACAATAATGAAGCAATACTTCCATGACCGAGAAATTAATCATTCCCCGATTGGGGTGGAGATGTACGGGCAGATTAAAATGGTGATGGGATATGCTGACCAGTACGTGCCATTACTCTAGGAGTTCATCATGAGGAAGGATGCGATGGCAAGCAAGGAAGACCGTAATCCAAAGCAAGGGGTAGGCAGCATCATGAGGAAGACTGGGGAAAGGATTGGCGATGATTATCTGGCACATCAGAGGTTAGGTGGCGAACTCCATTTAAGGGCAAGAGCAGAGCGATCGACAGATAATTCGAAGTCTAGGAAGGTGGCGAGGAGCAGGGTAAGGTGGCAGAGAGGCGAGCGACCCAATTATCATTGTCAGTCGAATGATATGGCGGAAGGAGGAAGGAGGGAGAGGCAAGCGTAGGAGGGAGGAAGGAGGAACACCCGGGGGGAGCAGGAACAAATAAAGATGGAAGATGAAAGTTCTGAACAGAAGGAACTGGAGATAGGAAACGGGAAAGGTCGGGCAAGGGATACCTTCGAGGTAGGCCAGAGCAGCAGGGGCAGACCGTCGAAGCGAGGGAACAGGAGGAGAAGTAGAGGATGAGGTAGACCGTGGCAGGTTCCCCAATATGAGCCAGAATCTCAGGCCTGGAGTCAACAAAAAAAAGGAAGATGCTCCATGGAACAGGTAGCGAAGGGCACGGAGAAGGCGTACATTCAAGGGATAGATAGCGATATAAGGAGGATGATTGACGTGATGGAATTCAACATTTTGGAGGAACCATCCGACCCAGAAATGGAGGAGTGGCTTACTCTTCTTCCGGACCCAGGGAATACGCGCGGCCACCTAACATTATACAAACGGGCTCTTCACATGTACTGGGTAATGAAACATCTGCTAGTCAGAGCAATGGAGCAGGTTGTTGTAGAGATGGCAGAGATTGCCTAAGGAATGCCGGTTATTAAAAAGGAGATGACTAATCTTACTGAAGGAATTTTCCATGGCAAAGCGTGAGGGAGAATGCAAGCAAGAAATTTGGACAGATTGATTGTCTGCTATGTTATTTTTTTGAATTTTGTGATAAACTTTAGAAAATCAATCCGTATGGAAGTTATATTATGGGTTGAAGTCTAAATATTGAAAATCAGAACGTAGATAAAGATTTGTTTTGGTTCTTGGTATGTTGTTTTAAGTTTGACAAGTAAACATTCCTGAACTATGCTTCTATGAGTGACCAACAGACCTAGTTTCCCTTTGAGGCAGGTTGAGGTCACAGGTTTTGTACAATTTCATTATGGTTGTATATAAATAGAAATGGTAACGCTGTAGCTTACAAAAAAAATATCAAACATTTATTTATGAATACTATCAAATATATTCTAAAATATTCCATAGAAATTAAATTTGTGACATCTATTTAATAAATATCAATAATTAGTTAAAATTTTGAAACTCTCGTTCTAAAATAGACACTTATAATAAAATTTATTAAATAATTAAAAATAATATTAATTTTAATAAGATTGTTATAATTATTAATGGTTTATAAAATCCATTGAAAAAGTTTTTTTTTCCAGAATAAAAAAATATGATTAGGGCCAAAATCCAGATATTAATACAAAATAAAAAAGCTTAATCATAATACGTTCACATGGTTAGATTTTTTTAATGAAACGAAATTTCTAACTGTACAAAATTATTTATATATTATTATATTTAATAATATATAGTTAATATAATTATATTTATAATTTTCAGTGATTTTTCTGTTCGGACGTGAGTTGATTACTGAAATTTTTTGAAAATGTAGTTTTTAATTAATTTAATTATATTAGAATAATAAGTGTAAAGAATCCAAAATATACAAATTGATTAATCAATGTAAGTGTATGGTGAAAATATAATTAATATTATATAATATTAATTAATTAAAATATTTTTGTTTGGTAGGACTACATATATGTTCAATATATCGTCTCGATCGAGAACGGAATAAAACTAAAGTGATTTCATATCAAAGAGTGCCTTAAAGGGCACCGATCACTATCTACCACAAACCAAGTGGACAATGACTAATTATAATTAAAATATATATAATAATTATATATCAATATTATAATATTAATATAATTCTAATAATATGACTAACAATAATTAACTATAATAATAGTATTAAGTTTAAGTATTGGGCTTTAATATTAGAGTTTTAATAAAATTAAGGATAAGTTAAGTATTTAACTATGTGAGTAAGTTTCAATTAATATTGAAAGCCTATATTAAATCTAATATTAAACACAATATTAGTAACCCTAATATTAAACGTAATATTATAAATGAAATATTACACCCAATATTAAATTCCATACTATAAAAGCTAATATTAAATCCAATAGTATATACCCAATACTGTAAACCTTAATATTAAACCCTAGTTTTGCAATGTCAAAATGCAACTTTGAATAACTTGCATTGTATTTTAACATTGCAACAATGATTGTCACATTGATTGCCACATGGCGATAATGTTTGTCGCAATGTGGCATTCAATAAATATATGTACTATTCAAACATCACAATATTAAACCCTAATGATAATCAAAATATTATAAATCTTAACATTATAAAATATAATATTAAACCCAATATTATAAAACTTTATATTAAACCAAATATTAAAAACCCTAATATTGAAACGATATTATAAAACCTAATATTAAATCCAATATTATAAACCCAATATTAAACCCATATTATAAATCTTAATATTAATCCCAATATTAGAAACTCTAATATCAAACCCTAATTTATTCATGTTGTGATGCAACATTGAATAAATTGCAATGTAATATGATATTGCAACAATGATTGTCACATCGATTGTCACATTGTGACAATTCTTGTCACAATGCAATGCTAGATAGATTTATGTGCCACTCCAATATCACAATACTAAACCCAAATAATAAATCAAATATTATAAACCTTATCATTATAAAATCTAGTATCCTAAACCCCAATACTAAATACAACATTATAAAGCAAATATTAAACCCAATATTATAAAGACTAACATTAAACATAATATTAAGCTTATTATTATAAGCCCTAATATTAAACTCAACATTATAAACCAAAAATTAAACCAAATATTATAAACTCCAAATTGAACAAAATATTATAAAACCAATATTATAATCTCAATGCTAAACCCAATATTATGAATGCTAAAATTAAACTCAATATTACAAACCTAATATTCAACCAAATATTATAAATTCTAATATTAAACCCTAATTATGTAATGACACTATGCAATGTTGAATAATTTACAATGTAATGCAACATTACAGCATTGATTGTTACATTGCAACAATGGATATATTTTTGTACAATTCCAACGTAACAATATTAAAACCTAATACTAAAACAAATAAAAAATGCAATATTAGGAAATCAATACTAAAGAAAATATTATAAAACCCTAATATTAAATCCAATATTATAATCCTAATATTAAATGCTAATATTAAACCCAATATTATAGATCCAAATATTAAACTCTAACTTTATAATGTCAAAAATGTGAAGTTGAATAATTTGCAATGTAATATAATTTTGTGATAGTGATTGTCATATTGATTGTCACAATGCGACAATGTTTGTCATAATGCAATATTGGATAAATTTTTGTACCATTCTAACGTCACAATATTAAACCTAGTATTATAAACCCAATGTTATAAACCAAATATTATAAACCCTAGTATTAAAAACAATATTATAAACCTGATATTAAACCCTAATATAAAACCCAATCTTATAAATCCTAGTACAAAACCCTAATTTTGTAATGACACAATGTGACGTTGAATAATTTACAATGTATTGTAACATTGCAACAATGTTTGTCACAATGCAACATTGGATATATTTTTGTACCATTCCAAAGTCCCAATATTAAACCTAATATTAGAAACCATAATTTTATAATGTCATAATGCAATGTTGAATAAATTGCAATGTAATCTAAAATTGCAACAATCATTGTTAAATTGAGTGATGCATTATGACAATTCCTCTCACAATGTGGCATTGAAAATATTTTATATCATTCCAATGTCACAGTATTAAACCTTAATATTATAAACCCAATATTATAAACCCTAATATTATAAAATTGAATTTTATAAATTCTAATATTAAACCCCATTATTATAAACCCAATATTAAACCCTAATATTAAACTCAATATTATAAATCCTAATATTAAACCTTAGTTTGGTAGTGTTACAATGTGTTGTTGAATAATTTACATGTAATGTAACATTGTGATAATGATTATCACATTGATTGTCACATTTTCACAATGTTTGTCACAAACAAAGTTGGATAGTTTTTTGTACCATTCCAATGTGACAATATTAAACCCTAATATTAAACCCAATATTATAAACTCTAATATTAAATCCTAACATTAAACCAAATATTATAAACCCAATAATAAACCCTCATATTAAACCCAATGTTATAAACTCAATACTAAACCCTAATATTAAACCCGATATTACCAAGCCAATATAAAACCCTAACATTAAACCTAATATTTTAAACCCTAATATAAAACTATAATTTTATAATGTCACAATGTAATGTTGAAGAAATTTCAATGTGATGTAACATTGAAATGATTGCCACATTTCGACAATGTTTGTCATAATCAGACATTGGATAGATTTTTGGATCATTCCAATGTCACAATAATAAACCCCAATATTAAACACAATATCATAAACCCTAATATTATCAAACCAATATTATAAATCCTAATATCAAACCCAATATTATAAAACCTAATATTAAACCCAATAATATAATATCATCATGGTCAACTATTTAAATAATAGCTATAGAGGTTCACTTTGTCTCGCTGTGTTCAATATTGTGGTTGACTATGTTTGACTATTAATATTAATCAATAACATTGACATAATATTATGTTTGACCGGAGACGAGGAGCATTGATTGTCAACCATTTTCAAATATACTGAGCAACATTAGTAAACATGGTTTACTAATTTTTTAATGTCACAATGCAATGTTGTATCAATTTCAATGTAATGTAACATTGTGACCATGATTATCACACTATGTCAATGTTTTTCACATTGCGATAATATTTGCCACAATGTGACATTGGATGGATTTTTGTACCATTCTAACATCACAACACATGATCATTAAAACCTTAATATTAAAGGTCAATATTAGAATGCAATATTAAAGCCTAATATTAATTGATTGGGTTTTGAAGAATTCAAAATTTGGTCCTCCATTGCTAACTAATTGGATCCAGAGAATCAACAAGATGATTGAGAATTTTGGTGAGATATAATTTGGTCATATATACAGAGAAAAAAATATTAGATATCATGATATGTATTTCACTTGACTATGAAGACTTATGATATGACATTTTGAAATATATATATAGATATATATAATATGAAATCTGTTATTTTTTCCTACTCGAAAAAAGAAGCAATATTAAATTCCAATACTAAAATCTTATAGTAAAACCAAATACTAAAACCATAATATGAAAACTCAATATTAAAACCCTAATATTAAAATTCAATACTAAATATGGTAAGCATAGGTTTGATCAAGTTTGATCATGGTCAACTATTTAAACATGACTATTAAGGTTGACTTTGATTTGTTATGTTGCTAAATATGGTAAACATAGGGGTTACCAAGTTTGATCATGGTTAGATATTTAGACAATGACTATAAAGGTTGAGTTTGTTTGACTAATGTGGTTGAATATGTTTGACCATTGATATTAATAAAAAATAATAATAGGCAATTATGTTTGATCGACGTTGATGAGTGTTGATTGTCAAACATAGTTAAACATAGTCGAATATAGTCAAGCAAATTAGTAAAACAATGTGTTTTAATCCATATTAATATTAATACCATTAAACATTTTTAAACATTGAAAATGGGTGTCCATACTTATCATGTTCAAAATAGTTATGTGATGCGGGAGCATTCAGCCCAAGAGAAATTATTGTAAATAATAGTCATAGGGGGTCAAGCATTCTAGAATTATTTTCCTAAGTTACAGGTGAGTGTGATTAATTAGATGTTTCCAAAGTAAATAAATGAGAAAATAGGAATAAGGAAAGCTTTTCTATTTTAGAATAGGGAAAAAGATGGAATAAAGCTGAGGAGATGCTTTTGCCATATGTATGCATTGCATGTAGAGTTAGAGCTTTTAGTTGAGTGACTTTAGGATTTTTAGATCATGCTAAGTTTTATAAATTAGGAATCCTCAAAGACATTGAATATCAGAGAGTGTGAGAGAGTGTGGTAGAGAATAGGTTGGTAGCCAAGGCTGTAAGTCCTATGGCAAATTGTAAGGGCCATGAGCATTGAAGATCTGGCCACAAGGAAAAGTTGTAAGTATTTATTTGCAATTGTTAATGTAACAACAGTGTGTTAATGTAAAAACCTGTTGAGTAGTCATTATGTTGTGTACTGAAGACTGGAAGTGCCTTATTATTCCTGATTGATGCGTTATTGATTATTGGGACAATTGGCTCGTTTCTTTTTTATTGTTAAAACATATTTCTGCCGCCTTGATTCCATTTATTACAGTCATAGCAATACTTTGTTGGCACAAGTGATTGCAAATTTCCCTTCCAGTTCCTTTGGGGTTAATGGTTGGATGATGATAATTCTGGATTTTATATTGTGTAATGGGCGGAGCTTAAATCTTGTAGAACTCGACCGTAGCATTTACCATAACGTAGGAACAGTGGGGCAATTTATTGGTGAAACCAACGCTAATGAATTGTTTATGTCTGTATAGTGTATAAGGGTTGTTTTTAGTTGGAGGCAACTTGATATCTGTTCACCGCTAGCAGACGGAGGCCATTGTCAAAACAAAAACGCAGCGGAATTGAGGTGCAGAGAAGAGGAATGATAATAATTCTCTTGTGGGCGACCGTGGCGGACAAACATAGATGGGTGTGTTGTGCGTGCATACAACAAATGCAATTTCATCTGGTTTGAATGGACAGTTTCGCACTGGAGGTTTCATAGTAATCGAAAATGACTCTTTTGGACCGTAATTTCATTCTATTATGGTTAGAAAAAACTCTCGTTGCGCATAACAAGGAAAAATTTAAACGTGATCAGCGGCAATCAGAAGAGTAGAAGGTTGAAGTTAGCAAGAAGCTTGCTCCTTGGCGCATTAAGCTCTCTTGGAGGTAGAGACCATGGTTCATGGATAACTTTTCTGGAGTTGAATTTCAGTTCATCGGGCTAAGTACATTGTTTTATCTCCACCAAGTTGTTCATGTTGCTTTATCTGTGTGTGCACAACTGGTGATACAAAAACTCTCTTAGACATGAGTTGTAATAAGTTGGCATATATCTTAAAATCCATGAACTCTGAATGAGAGATAGTCTTAAGTTTTTTCTGCAATTGCATGGGACCATGGAACAATATTAAGTGCCATTCCAATTTCGGCCGTCATTGCTTGCTGAAGTTACGATGGTATAGAATTCTACGATGTTAATGATTGTAGGCATCCGTTGCTTGTGGGAAAATTGAAGAATTGCAAGGCGTTGATAATTATCGAGGTAAAAATTGTGCTTAGGTTAGATTTCTATGGACGTCGTAATGATGTTCCAGAAGATAAAAGTGAGTTCTAATAAGGATTTCAAAGGGGAAAATGGCGTTGAAGGTTTGGCCATCAGAATTGGCCATTAGATATAGCATTGACATTTAGAATTGGCCATTGGGGTGTTTGATTGGCATCAACTGAGGTGTATGTTGCAATTGAACAGAGGAAATCCTGGGTACTGCAGGCCAGCCCTGCATCATTATGTCAAGCATCATGTTTGTGGTTAACTATAGACATGTTGACCATGATTAACTATAGGGACAAAGGTAATATTAATGATTATTATGAATGTTTAACTAAGGTTGATCAAAGTTGAATAAAATTATTAATTAATAATAAACTAATAAATAATATTAAATTGATAACAAACTTTAATAATTAAAAAAATGTAATTAAAAAAAAAAACCCAAAAAAAAATGGAAAGAAAATTTGATTGATACCAAGTTAATTAATTTTTTGAAATATGTTAATTTGTTAAATCTATATTTATTTTAATAATTTAATATTTCAAATGATTTTTAAAAATATATTATGTGATTTTTTATAAAACAAAAAACAATCCAAGTAAAATTTATTCTAGTAAAAATAATATAAACTTTTAATCATTAAACCAATACAAACCAATATTATCCTCGAAAGTCTTAATATAAAATAGTATAATCTCTAAACATTTATAATTTTTAAATAGTTTAAAAATAATTATTATTCAATTTCTTAATTTTTACGTATGTAATAATTCGACTTTGAATTGAAGAAAAATAAATCCAGTATAAATCAATTAATCCACATTCATTAAAAGAAAACATCAAATTAATATTAAATTTTATTAAAAACAACTTTAATGCTTATACCATATTAGCGTTACCTCAAAAATTCATACATAAATATAAATTTATCATAAAACTCAAAAACCATGAAATCTTTTAAATATATATAAGATTTTGTTTAAAATATCACTAAATAACATCATCTATGAAATCTACTCTCTTTTTATATATATATATATAAACCATATATTCAACAATAGATGCGGGCGTATAAAATAACCTATATCCCTTAATCTCAAATAATTGAAAAACTCAAAATTAATATTAAAAAATAATATAAAATTTATTGTAAAAATAATTCAAAAAATAATAATTTAATATTCATGGTACAAAATGAAACACAAAATAAACTAAACTTGCTTTATGGTATTTAATATTTCTCTATGGAATTTAATATTTGTAAATATTTGTAAATAATTTCATGTTTATCCTTCTATGCAAATTTATTTTTTCCATGTAAATTTATTATTATTTAATGTTAAATATTGATTAGGGTTCTGCATATTTATTATATTGATTTTAGTTATGTTAAGTTTTATGTTTATTGTTAATTATAATTAACTATAAACACAAAAACTAACTATATAATTTATTATATGGTTGAGTATATTGCTGTTTAATTATATGGTTAGTTAACTATATGCTTAAGGAATGTACTTATAATAATATAATTATATTAATTATATTAATATTAGTGGAATATTAATTCATCAACTAAATTTTAATAAAGGAGTAAATTTGTCATTAAAAAAGTAACAAAAATGTCGAGGATTAAAATTTATTTATAGTTAATTAACTAATTAAAAAAATCTGTACTTATTATTTTGTATAAAAGAATATATTTATTTTAATAAATTAATAATTTTAAATTAATTCTTAAAAAATATTATTGTATTTTTTTACTGGTTTGGATAGCAGAAATCTCAAACCAAGATTATTCTTATAAAATTAATATAAACTTTAGTATTAAATCCCAATTACAGATCAACAATTTAATCTTTCTATAAAAATAAAATGATTTAGTATAAATCTTAATAACAAAACCAGTTTTAAATTATATAAAACATTATTTATTCAATTTCATAATTTTTTTTAATTTTATGGATATTATGTAACCTTCAATTCTTTTTCATTAAATTTGAGGAATAATAAATCCAATGAATCCATATTTAATGAAATCCCATCTAATTAATATAAACTTATTAAAAATAACTTTAATACTTTCACCATATTAAAATTACCTCAATGATTCATATATAATTATAATATCTTTATCATAAAGCATAACACCAATGAAACTATTTGAATGCATATAAATTGATGTCTAAATAATTTTTAAAAAATCTAATAAATATGTTAACTTTATCCTAAATCACAAAGCCAATAAAATGTATTTGAATTCCTATAAAGTTAAATACATCCCTTAAGTTCAAAATATCATTGAATAAAATCATTTATAAATCTACCTTATTGAATTATATATATATATGAATTACATGTCAACCATAAGATCTTGGCATATAAAAAAACTTATATTCATATCATTACCTTAAGTTCAAAATATCATTAAATAAAATGATTTATGAATCTATGTTTTTTTATATATATAGATATATATTACATGTCAACCATAAAATCTTGGTCTATAAAAAGACTTATATTCCTTAATCTCAAATAAAATATCATTACTTTTTCATGTTGTTAATTGGATAAAAATAATATAATAATTCATTTAAACATAAAAAATATAATAACATAATTTTCATTATACAAAATTAAGAACAAAATCAATTAATAATAAATAACTTGCTCTATAGTATTTAATATTTGCAAATAATTCCAGATATACCCAGCAAAATTTATCAATAAAATGTAAATGTATTATTGAGATCTTATGCAAATCTTCTAAGCTTTAACATAAGATTCACTATAGAGTATCAATAAAAGTAATTAGATTTAAGGTAGCCTAATTGACATTTACTTGTATGCCCTATATTAGGGGATTGTAGGATCATAAAGAAAACTCATTCAAATGGTGATTCCCAGGGAATAGTTATAGGGTGAAGTTAAATCTAGAAATTTAAATAGAGCTACCATAATCTCCTCAATTATACTCACGAGGGATATGATATTATGAAGGTAGCTATGATTTCCCATATATAATGACACGATAAAGGATGGGAAAATTGTAAAGCTTTGGTGTAGCCCGTTATTTACATTTCACTCATCAGTTGTAAATTGCGAATGGAGATATAGTTGTAACCATTCATTACACCTGAATGGGCGAGTTTACGATTTGTTGGGTCTTGCATAGTAAAATTGGGTTGAATATATTTATATAACTGTTAGTAGTTCTTGAATTTTAAGTCTGTTGGATAGCATCCATAGAGAAGAACTCATTATTCAATTGGAATTATAACCTCACTGCAATCTAATTATTTATCACATAGAAAAATACGATGCACAAGTTTTGACTAATTAGGTTCTTAAGACCACCATATACCAATCAACATCTACTAATCATACAGTCATGTATTGGATCGGGACAAGTGAAGAATTGAGTATGCAAAATTAAAATGAGGGAAACAACAAATTAACATATATTCGATGTACACCACATTAACCTATGTTCGATGTACACCATATTAGAAAAGTGTCTATGATGAACAATACGTCCACAATTATTTTTTGATTAATGTGTATTGCATAAGTGTGTTTACAAATTAAGATAACCTAGGTACATATCAATGCAGTGACTGAGAAACCATTGTGGGGATACCATTCAAAACTATGAGTTTACATATATTCCTTCCATTCACAATTTTATAGATAAAAGAACATTCGGTCCTAAAAAGCCGTAATCTTATAACTCTGTTAGATTATAGTATGAACAGAGAAAGTTGTTGTCGGCTTAATTCATGCATGTGCCTCAAATTATTAAGCTATTTCACTCCCACAAGCTATTCCACTTCCAAATTCAGGGATCAAAATCGAACACGTTAGAGCCCTTTAAAGGGTCTCTGGTACGTCAGAGTAGTGAGAAAATTTTACCAGTAAAAAAAAAAATTAAAAATTATTTTTTTCATTAAAAAAAAAATTGGAATAATATCTTAAAATTTTTTAAGAAGGGCTGTCAAATTATCAACGTTTTTTTAAATTTCATTTTTTCTCAAATTAGAATGTTGAATTTGTAATTTTTTTTTCATGTTAAAACTTAAATCCCATTTCAAAAGCAACAATTTCCTTTTGAGTTGTTTTTTCTCATTTCAGAAACTCCCATTTCAAAAACAACAGTTTCCTTTTGACTTGTTTTTTCTAATTGTGCATATGATGCAAGTTCTTATTAATTATTATGTCACAATTACCTTTTGATACCATTACATTTGGCAGTTTTTGAGTTGCTCCCATTTCAAAAACATAGTTTCTTTTTGAGTTGTTTTTTCTAATTGTGCATATGATGGAAGTTCTTATTAATTGTTATGTCACAATTACCCTTTGATACCATTACATTTGGTAGTTTCAATTGAGAGTGTATTAGGTCTGTAATGTAATTTCATTGGGTTGTGACTGAAGGCTGCCCAAAGCAAGGTTTCACGACAATTTAAGATGGAGATGAACATAGATTGATCATTCAGCGAATGCCTGTAAAGCAAAGTTTAAGCACGATTTATGCTTGGAGAGGAGGGCATTGAACAGACTTCCTAATATACTGAACTTGATTTGTTTGAGGATTCCCAATTCCTGGTATGTTTTCATATTAAAAAGGGAGAAACCAAAAACATATACACCTTTGTACACACTTTCGTTGAATCCTAAACCTGTTTAGTATTTTACTGAATTTTTTCATTCATGCAATAAATTTAAATTAGATTGAGCTACTTGTATATTGGGTTGAACGTTCTGGTCACAAAAATTTCCTACAAAATTAATCATTATCTGAACTGGAGTAGGGATATAGGTCTCCAGGCTATCCATTAATCTTATGTGGTTAGATTTCTCAATCACACGTGTAAGAGTAATGCATTTATTAATGCAACCTTTGACATAGAAGTATATTTTTGTTTGTGAAAAAATAAAAAGAAATTTGAAAATAATTTACTATTGTCAATTGAATTGCTCCTTTTTTATGCTTTTCATAATGGAAGTGCTACATGAATGTGTGCCCTTCTAAATGAAATTAAGACCTGCACTTCAAATTTGATCACTGCTCACAATATATTGTGTGCGATACAAGAATATCTTGTGTGAAAAGTAGTCAATAATTATGTGGGTTTCCTCTTTGCAATCGAGATACTGAGTAAAAATAGCATTGAGAAAGTGTTGTGCAAAGACCTATAAAATCCATAGATGGAGGAAAACACAATATAAGCAAAAATAAAACATAGTAAAGACACAGTTAACCTGCACAATGTATCCATTAATACTATTATTATTCTGCATGCCATTTTACAACGACATTAATTCTTTCTCCTGCTGACAACGTAGCAATGAGCCTCATCCTCTCCAAACAACAATGTTGACAACGAATTCGCAATAATGATTGCAGCAGTAAAATCAACCACAGTAATCACCCAGAAGTATAATGAAACTTTTCATTTGAGGTGTTGCGCACACAGATGAAATTGATTTTGCTAATTGATATGTTGTTTCAATGTAATGGCAGATGGTAAGAGCAATGGAATTACCATGATCTTTCAATGTAATGGTAGGAAGGAAGAAGAAGCAGATGATCTAACTAGCGAAAGAAAAGAATTGAAGCGATGCCTCTTCCACTTCCACTTACTGATACACTTTTACAATTTTATTTATTATTGAAAAAGATTTATTAAAGGTTGTAACACACAATATAATAGTCTTCATTTATACGACCAAGAATATTGGGCTGAGATGAAATCCTATCGATTTATTTAAAAAGTTAAAAAGTTAGGGGAGGGATGCTCTAAAATAATATGTTTATTGACGTAACAAGTAATTATTATTTAATATTTTAATTATATTTAATAATAAAATTAATGTGGTGTATTATTAAATAATTTGTGATGTCAAAGTTATTAATTCAAATTTTTATGAGAAAATATTTATTTATGTTAAAAGTTGGTATGACTTATGTTAAGACGAGATATTCCGTGATTTTCATGACTTAGAATCCCCATGATTACAGTTTCTTAAGCCAAAAATTAAACATACACTCATCTAAAGACACACAAACAAACAAAAAAATATATTTAGTAATAAATATTCTATACCCAATATTATAATTATCCTTCATAATTTTTAATGGTTTTCCTTCATTTATATATCTAAATTATTTATCTATGAAATTTATAGCTACCACATCTTTTATATTTAATAATACTATAATTTATATTTATATGTAATTGTATTTAATAATTATATCAATAAATATATCTATTTTAAAATAAAATCTCTAAATTTTTAATTTAATTATTTAATACTTATTAAGTAAATGATATAAATATAACATACGCAAAATACTTCTCCGATGGGATGACAAAGGTGGAAAAAGGCAAGGAAGCGTATTTCCATCACCCCACCAGCCCACAAGATTGTGGGACACGGAACCTCCCCCTAACCCAAGAGAACATTTAAGTCTTGTATGATATGCGGATGGCTGTCAGAGCGCGCCACCGAACAAGCCTGCTCGACATTCATTACGATAGTTGGTTATTTGCATGAAAAGGCGTTTTCAAATATTTGTAGAGGTTTACCATGGATGGAATTACAACTCTCATTAATTGGACTAAGTTGCTCAAACCTTCAACAATCCATCAATGACCATCTTGTCGGGATTCTACGCACTGCAAAGCGATGTTTACTACAAACATGGATATGAATAACATTATCGATGAGTCGACCTGGAAATTTACGTCTCGATATGAAGAGCATTATCAACGAGTCACCTTGGCAATTCACACCCCTACTTCTCCAACTAGCCTCCCCACCCTCACTCAATTAGCTACAACAAGTATGAAGAGCATTATCAACGAGTCACCTTGGCAATTCACACCCCTACTTCTCCAACTAGCCTCCCCACCCTCTCACTCAATTAGCTACAACAAGTTGCATGGTCATTCTTATGATTGTATGTTTCTGGAATATTGGGGAATCTGATGAACATAACCATGGTCAACATTTTGACCGTACCATATCTTCGAATTCCCAAATATTCTGAGAATCTGCAATCTCATCATGTTCCCGAATATTCTGAGAATCTGCAATCTCATCATGTTGTAGTTACCATTCTTAACACCAAGTCTCATGGATTTTTCAATGTCTTCGCATTCTTAACACCAAGTCTCATGGATTTTTCAATGTCTTCGCTTTGCCGCCAGCCTCGCACGTAGAAGGGAAAGGTTGGCCTAGGCATGCTATTTCCTCCTCCAAGACTGAAGATGACACTCGTTTGCATGTCAATCTAACTTTTTGGGAATTCATTCTTATTTCTGGACACCCAAAACGTTAGTCCTCGTATCAGGTTGAGCCAATAGTCCAGCAATTCCCTCCGGGTGAGCCTCCTCCGAAGCTTACTGGTTTTTCTGCACCTATGTATGTTTTTATTCATTGTGCTTTTAGTTTGAAGGCTAATTCTTGGCTTGGTTATAGCTACGCTTCCATAAATGTTTTCGATAGAAAATTTGTTAAACAACTAGGAGGCCCAATCAGGAAATTGGGACTCTGTTAGAACCCGCTACTTTCATCAGTTTTACTGTAACCATTTACAACCTCTCATCCCTTTCATTGGCTGCCATGCCTAGGAAACGGGCCATAGTTCGAAGAAGAGTAATCTGCTATAAGAGCAAGGCCACTCTAAAGCTCAAACCCAGGCCGAGAGCTCGGTTTCTCACTGACCGGAACTGATAGAAAATTCAAAACTAAATCACTTAGATGGAACAAGAGTTCTCTAGTGAGCGACGGAATATAACATACACATGCTTGCTATGGTAGTAGATATGGTTCTTTATGTTAGTGATACATGAGGAAAGAAAAATCAATATATGTATACATTGGATATCTACTGGCACTTCAATTTCCTCTTGAGCATAGTGCTTGTAGATCATAATGAACTCAAGAAAATGATGTCGATCTTGTCTCTGAATCACACTCAATGTATTTTAATGGAAATGGAGTCTATCTTGTCTTTGAATCACACTCAATGTATTTTAATGGAAATCGACCATAGACATGTAAGAATTAAATGATAAATGAAACTTCTTTTTGAACTTATTTGCAACAAGCCACACATCTATGTCAAGGCTACAGATTCTGAAAAATAAGCATACACGCATATTTTCCTCTTTACTTTTGGTTTTCTTTTATGTCCTCTTGTTTTAGCAGTGTGAAAAAGAAGGCTTGCTATGGCCGAATAGATTATTCAGTTGTTTTGTATTTTGGAGTGAAAAACTATTTTTTTCCTTTTTCTTATTTTGGAAGAATTGAAGTTACCTTTATGGTCGAATAGATTCTCATGTTGTTTTGTATTTTGGAGTCAAACTTGTTTTTTCTTTCTGCTATTTTGGAAGAACTTAAGTTTTGTGTTTGGTCTAGTTTCTTTAGTTCTAGTCAACGAATACTTCCTAGGTTTAGAATGTAAATATATATTATTATGAGACAAATATTTTTTCGCAAAAAAAAACCTCTATAGAATATTCTAGTTATGCTTATTTTAGAATATGGCTTCTTAAATTTAAATTTAGTTTTCAATAATTATTTGACTGATGGAAGAGATTTAATCTCCATGGAATATTATAGAAATTTTTAGTAGTTTTCACAAATTAAATATTGAGATTTATGTACAAAGTAGTTTTGTTCTTTTTTAGCTTTTAATTAAATGGATTAATTTAAAAAAATGTTGTGTCATATGAAATGAGTTACCATTTTTTGGGCATCCAGTATTTATAAGTCATGGTATTGGCCCATGGTATTGTTTAAAAACATATTTACATATTAATAATATCCATAGTATTTTTATGATGTTATTTAATTTTATATGATTTGATGCTTATCATGGATTCTTGTCGACATTTCCCAACCATTTGATTTATAAGGCTGCTAGTTTTAGTATTTATCATTCATCGACATGGAGATTTATTTCAAAATTGGTTATGCCCTTTATATCTTAATTATATTGATTAATTAAAAAATCGTAATGTGATTAAATGTAATATAAAATGAGTTATATTTTTCTGTCCTAGGAATGGTTTGCACTTCTAGAGATTTGATTCCTCTCGACTCTTTGTAGATCCAGAGTTTAGATGGATCTATGTTGCTTTTAGCTAACAACCTAAAACAATGTTTTAACTATAAGATTTTTTATTTTTTTTATTTTCACTTATTTTTTGTATTATATACATAGTTGACATTGCAATATTTTATTTATAATTTGTATTCTCCATGTTAAAATGTCAATACATGCCCCTTCGTGTTTGGAAATAGAAAATAGTATATCCATAGTTTATATCTCTCTCTAGTCTTTGTTTATCAATGTCATTTTATTATTATTATTTAAAATGTTACATATCAAGTACATATTAAACATTGAATTAACTACAAATATACCTCGTACCTTGAAATGCAAAGCATTTATTATTAGAAGAAGAAAGGTCTCTCTATATATACATATGAAAAGACTCGTACTGAAATATTTGATTTATAACCAACATTAAATATTTCTTTTTGTTATTAATATTTTTAAAATGTTATATACCAACTCGATACGAAGAATGAACATTTTCTTTTAATTTAAATTACTTTATTTTTTATATGTAAGGATGATATATAATTATGTTATTTGAAATGCTCATGGGGCTTTGGATTGACCGTGAATGGGTGCGCTGTTAAGGCACTCCTTGCGATAGGTCACCAGTTCAAATCCCCCGTGGGTATTTAGGTTAGTCTTAACGTAGAAAAAAAATTTATATTATTTGAAATGGACATTGAAATATTTCATTCATGGTTACACTAATTTTTCTTTGTTATCAATTTTTGTTCATTTTAAATATTATATGTTCATTGAACATACAATGAATTACACATCATGTAATATTAATGAATTGCACATCATCTAATATCAATAATATTATTTTTACACTATATATGTGAGCTCCATATTAAGTAGTGAAAAAATTACATAACTTCATCCAAAAAAGTAAATTACTTTTTTTACTTTCAACTACTTTATCTCTCTATATAAAGTTGATGTAAAATTAAGGTGAAAAATGAAATATTTTATTTATGGTTGACATAATTTATTTTTATTATTACTACTTTTTAATTTCTTAATGTAAGTATTATTTTATTATTTTCAAATGTGACACTATATGAGAACATCTCCATCATACTTGGTTCTCCGACACCTCAGCTTAATGAGTTATGTTTTTTTCGCATATGTATTGATAACCATGGTATTGACCTATGGTATTGTAACAAAGCCTATTTATAGGTTAAAAATATCTATGGTAAAGTGGGGGCAAATCTTCATGGTTAAGAATTTTCTTATGATGTCTGTGTGTGTGAATTTACAATCCATTTAATTTATGTGGTTGAGCTAATCATAGATCAAAGGCTCAAATTTATTTCAAAAATAGTTATGTCGTTTCTAACCTATTAATTAAATTGATTAATTAAAAACTTTGTGATATGAACAAATGTAATTAAAAATTAGTTATGGTTTTTTGGGATGAAATATTGGTAATCCATATTATTGGCCCATGGTATTTTAACAAACGTTATTTACAAGTTAAGAATCTCCATAGTAAAATCACGATGAATCTTCATGAGTAGAAATCTTATTACATGTTTTTATAAATGTACATATATTATTAATTCATATATTAATCCTTTATATAATTAATAATAATAATAATTTAGGCCAAAGAATCTTAGATCAAGTGTTTTTGTGAACAATTTATTCAGGTTAATTCTTATGATATCTTTTAAAGAGGTCAAACATGTACCGTGGTAGGAATTTAACCTTGGTGCACATGGGAGAGCACCCAACCATTCGAACCAACTCAAGAGATTTGAAAACATTATTATTATGGGAAATTATCTTTTAAAATATGATTATGATATATATTACTATCACTAACAAGCCAACCTTATGCATTTTCATCCATGGTTAACAAATTACACATGGAAGAATATTGAATAATGCTTCATTGTTCACCACATATTTATAATGTAACACCCACAACATTAACCCCTATTTTTGCAATGTTAAAATGATGACTATGTAATGCGGCATGGAAACCATGGTTACTTGAGACATTGTGTAATTAAAAGATAAATATAAATATGAAAGTTTTATTGGTTGTCCTAAGGAGAGGCACACACAAATCCATTGTCTAAGGGAGGGTTGGACAGTGAAGAAACAAAAACTACTCATGTAATCGAACAAACCACCACCACCTAACTTTAAATAAATGATTGGACATGAGGAAATTTCTATGATATCTATATTTGAGGATGTGAATGTGTTGAAGGTGCTGGAAATCTATCAACCAAGGGGGTCTCCCCAATGTGAAGTCCCAATTAGACCTTATACCATTTGGAGTAGGAGCCCCAAC